>QVIE01001104.1:0-126032 GCA_013387415.1 Panellus pusillus | reverse complement strand
ATCTGCAGATGCTTTGTCCATTCGGACCCCTTGTTGAGCCAGAATCTCCTGAATCTGAGGCAGAAAATGAGCGTTTGCCTGAACACTTGAGAGTTGTCAGTTTTTTTCCACTGAAATAGAAAGGCGAAGTACATACCGAGACATATGTATTAAGAGAATTCGTATTGCCTTCTCCACGCTTTTCACAGTGGAGTGGGGGAAAGCCATTGATTGCAGAAGTCTCTGGCGTCCAAGCACGCAGAGCAGTGACAATCATAGGCACGACGGCAGGCCGAAGCTTAGTCAGAGTTGCCCAACTATTGAGCATTGCTGTAAGCAAGTCTGCGTTTCTAGAAACAGTTGGCCGAGTTCAGCGAACAAAACTGAATGAACATACTGGCTGGTGAAAAGCAATGATATGACAGTCTCGAGCAGTCTTTGGCCCTCTGCCTCCAACCTGGGGACAGATATGAAGGGGTGATCTGCCGGACAGAACGAGATATTCGGATCATTCTTGTTCTGAAGCTGCACGAGATTGAATCAGCCGAATATGTAGATTTCGGGCGTGCGGTTCTCAAAGTTACCCTTGGATCAGAGATACCGCGCGTCTGGAGTAGAATTACGCGCTGGAGAAATTTCATCGAACAAAACCGGACGCCATTATTGACGGCAGGAGCCCAGACAAAATCAAGAATACGGGTCTTGCACGTAGACAAAGTGTTCCACGCGGCAGGGTTGCTGTGGCTGGTGCACCTATGTGCGCAGTTTGATAAGTCTGGAAGGGTCAAGAAAAATCAAACTCGCACAATAAACGAAAAAGAAGGGGGTAAACTGTCGTCAGACACGACACGACGACCTTGACAATTAATGGATTGGGATCGTCGAGCAGCAGGGCAAGCGTGTCGAGAGTCTGAGACGCCACTAGACAAACGATCAACTCAGGACTGACTTTTGTATGGTTAGGACGAACATTGTGTGCGCTGCTCGACGGAGAGCGGGGCGCGACATATTGCAAAATGGAGGAGGTCAATGACCCATGTTTTGAGCAGGGAATCGCCAGCATTCACCACGAAGCCGACGAGGGCTCCGACAAGGACAGTGATGGGTGCGGGCTGTAGTTCTAGGGCCTCCCTCAGGGTAGCAAGAATGTCTGCCTGCTCCTTTGAATTCGCCTGAACAGTCAAGGCGGCTTGTAGTGTCTGCAGGGGGTCCACCGGATTGCTCGCCATCTCCAACTGTGATTCCTGCCAAACTCGAGCAAATTATCTTTGCTCAACACCATGGAAGGTGAGCCTTTTCTACATATTCCCTCTTTTCCCTCTCCTCTTTCCACCACTGCGAGTGCTCATGGTGCATTTCTTTTTTGCACCATGTTGTTTTCTCCATAGCTAGCTTGGCCATCGCTTCCGCCGCATCTCGCCAGCAGACATACCGCGCGGTTACTTACTAGCTGCGGCATTTCTTCTTTTTTACAGACCGCGGTGGATATCGTGACGATCGCTACCGCTCCTCAAGACACGACGGAGACCGTGACAGGGAGCATCGGGGAGGAGACCGCCGCGACAGAGACAGAGACCGTTACGGCGGCGGCGGCGGCGGCAGTGGAAAATATGGCGACGACAGGCGCGACCGCGAAAAGTCCTCTCGTCCCACCCGGGACTTTGACGAAAGACGTCCTGATGACAGACGCTCAAGCTACCGCGGTCGGGACGACGACCGCGGCGGCATCGGTGGGGGACGGGGCCGTGACGAGGGGGTTTCCGAGGTGAACCGCGCGGTCGTGGACGCGAGGGCGGTAGAGGAAGAAACAAGGATGGCTTTGGGACGCCGGAGCGACGATCCCCGACCCCAGAAGGCGCACTTCCCTTGTCGCAGAGACGGAGAAAGGCTTCTGGGTGGGATGTTTCTGCTCCGGGATACGAGCAGTATTCGGCCATGCAAGCGAAGCAAACAGGTAGCGTTCAAACTTTTTTTCCGTCCCTCTGGCTGAAGCAGGATTTAGGTCTCTTCAACCTGCCCGGCGCTAATAGAACGCAAATCCCCCCAATTTTGGGCATTGCTGGTTTGCCTCCTCCTATGCCTGTGCAGACCTTCGGAATGGGTCTCGGCGGCAACCCTAATCTCTCTCGTCAATCCCGCAGACTTTATATCGGAAGTATCACTCCTGAAGTCACCGAGCAAAATTTGGCGGACTTCTTCAACGTCAAGATGGAAGAAATGAAGATCGGTACGGGTGGTCCTGGTAACCCTGTTTTGGCTGTCCAGTGCAACTACGAGAAGAATTATGCGTTTGTTGAGGTAATCGCCTTGGAACTCGACGTCCTCCATCAGCACTCATTTTTTGTCAGTTCCGCAGCGCAGAAGATGCCACTGCAGCCATGGCCTTCGACGGGATCATCTTCATCAATGGCCCGCTCAAAATTCGCCGTCCTAAGGACTACGGCGGAATGGAGATTACAGGCTCGCCCGGCGTTCACGTCCCGGGAGTTGTGTCGACCAACGTCCCAGATACCATCAACAAGGTCTTCGTGGGCGGGTTGCCCACTTATCTCAATGAGGAGCAGGTCATGGAATTGCTCAAGAGTTTCGGAGAGCTCAAGGCGTTCAATCTTGTCCGCGAAAATAGCAACGGGCCTTCAAAAGTGAATTATCCTTTTTGTTTTTTGATCAGACAATCTAACAGTACTGCGTAGGGATTTGCGTTTTTTGAATACGTCGACACTGAAGTCACCGACGTTGCCATTCAAAGTCTGAACGGTATGGAACTCGGCGATCGCTTCCTCGTTGTCCAGCGCGCGTCTGTCGGCGCCAAACCTGGGATGCCCGGCATGATTCCCAACTTGCCGTATGATCAATTTCCCGAAATCCCTCGTCCGATCATGCCTGCCGGGGACAACTCTAGCTCTGACGCACGGATTCTACTCATGCTCAATATGGTTACTCCGGACGATCTCATGAACGACGAAGATTATGGGGACCTCTACGACGACGTTAAGGAAGAGTGCGAGACTTTTGGGGCTGTGGAAGACTTGCGCATTCCGCGACCCGTCAAGAAGGACAAGACCAAGTGGGCCCCGGGCGAAGTGCAGATGGCTGCACAAGATGCTGCTCGAATAGACGAGGCTTCTGGTGTGGGACGCGTATATGTCAAGTATACGGACGCAGAAAGTGCTGGACGAGCCCTGAAAGGACTGGCTGGTCGTTCGTTCGCAGGACGGTCCATTATTGCGACGGTTCTGAGCGAGGACAGCCAGACTACGCCGCCTCTTCATATCATCTTTGCTCCTCAACCCGATGCTCCGCCTCCGTTGCCTGTCGACTTGTAATCGTAGACACTCCTAGTGTAAAATGACCGATGTATCGGCTCGCTTTTGTTTGTGCTGCCCAAGGCTTAGTTTATTCTGAACGCCCGTTGCGACGATCTTCTTTCCGACGCTCAATCTGAGGCAAATTTACATGGAGATCATCTAAGGGGCGTGGCCGACGAACCCATGCTGACTTGCAATCTTTATATGCCTGGAAATAGTCCATGCATGCAGATCGATCATAGTTGTTTTGATCCAAGCTTGAAAGAAAATGTAACGAGGTCTCTCGAAAATGCTGAGGGCCTACCATCGAAAGCTGGCTTTGGAAGCGGCTTCACAGGGACTTGAAGAACATAGTAGTTAACAGCAATTTAACGGGGAAGCAGATAGCAGCCAACTCTACAAATTGCGACGGCTGACGGCCTTTGAATTGTTCCTTGTAGTCCAGTGGCTCTACATTATCGTGTGGATGGGAAGGGGGGAAGAATCTGAAGAGGTTGGAGGAAGTTTGTCCCTTGCTTGTTCGGCCATGTTGCTCGGCGGTTACTTCCAAAGAAGGAAAGTAGAATGAATATGATCGATCGCTGCTCTTTTTTCTGCGCCGTTCACTAGCTGGTCAGGTACGCCTTATCTACCTATATCTCGTCCTTGCTAGCCCGTCCGGGAATGTCTCCACTGTCCATCACGTCGCGAATCTATCCATATGCTCCTTTTACGGCACAATCGGCTTATATATGTCTCGGCTTTTCAGACTTCGCCCTGCCCTGCATGGATCCCGAGGACAAGAAAATCCAAGTAGCTGAAACCAGCCAGCCCGAGTTGCTGTACGATGCAACTCCTTCGCAGCGCCCCCGATCGAGTACACCTCTGTGGGCGCTTTCTTCTCCAGCGTCGGGAGACGCTTCAAGAGTCTCTGGACCCGGCGGTTTATCCTCTCTTTGCTGGCTGGGCAAGTCGCTTCGTTGTGCATTACCTGCACGAACATCACGACTACCGAGCTAGTCCTCAGGAACTGGGACTTGCCTACGACTCAAAACGTCTTCTTCTACTTTTCACTATTTGCGATTTACACACCGTACACGATGTATCGCTGTATGTTCTTCCTTTTTTAGCCGTTGCTTTATTAAATCACTCAGATGGTATCGGCGGTTGGGCGAAGATGGTGGTCCGCGACGGCTGGAAATGTGCGCCTTTCGTCAACCTAAATTCTGCTTCCTATTGAACTGCGAACCCAAGATCTCATTCTGGCGGCTTGTGATGTTGAGGGCAACTTTTTGGTAGTCAAGGTACAAACGTTGATTTTTCTGTGCGGCAAACCCTAACATTCTCCAGGCCTACGAATACACCGACTTGTTATCGTGTATGCTTCTTGACGCGTATCTTGTTCTCCTCTTTTGTACCTGAGACCATTGCTAACTCGATTCTAGATGGGCGATTCCTGTCTGCATGATCTTCTCCTACATATACATGCGCAAGGGATACCACTGGAGTCAGATACTGGTCGGCATCAATCTTTTCTGTCTTTTTGAGCGACATTGAATCGCCTTTTTTCAGGGTGTTTTCATCTGTATCGTTGGCTTAGGACTTTTGGTTGCCTCGGATGAACTTACGAAGAAGGATTACTCCCCACTTTCTCGAGGAAAGGGCGACGCCTTCATGGTCGCGGGTGCTACTCTTTACGGATTCAGTATGTGCCTCATGATAACAGCTCACGCCGCTGATCCTCCTCCCAGCGAACGCGACTGAAGAATTCTTCGTCCGGAGACGACCTCTTTACGAAGTAGTTGGCCAACTCGGCATGTTTGGTTCATCATATGCGTCAGCCAAGCAGCTGGTCTGGAACATGAGGCCATGAAGGCGCCACCTGGGACGGAGCGACAGGTCAGTCTCGTTATCTCTTTTCACTATTCGCCCGACTGACGCGTCTGCCAGTCGGATTGATTCTTGCGTATACGGCCGGCAAGTGTCGTGTATCCGCGTATCCGACTTGTTTACTCACTGGCCATTAGCAATGATTATTTTATACACTGTTGCACCCATGCTGTACCGGATGGCGTCTTCTGCATACTACAATCTCAGTCTGCTTTCCTCGGACTGGTATGGTCTCATTATCGGTACGTGGTCTTATCTTTGTCCCCATTTGAACTCACTTATTTTCGTGCTTAGGTTTGGGCCTTTACGTAATGTCTTCCCCGCACTGGATTCTTCTCCGCGCTGATTGTGTTATGTAGCATTACTCTCCATACTGGCTGTACTTTATTGCGTTTGCGCTCGTCCTTGTCGGACTCGTCACTTACTTCTGGCAATCGCCGCGTAAGTGGTTGGCATTTTTTCCAGTTCACAACAAAAATGACATTCGTTCTAGCTGAAGACCAGGGAGAGCTTAACCCACAGGCACCGGAGTACGTCGACCAGGTTGTGTAAATTGTATAATATAAGTACATGTTCGGATTAATTTACTAAATGTAACGAGTGTTAAACAAAGCGATGAGGATTCTTCCGCTGCTCTTCAAGCTGCTTTTCAAGCTGGCGCTGCGCTTCCTCGCGCTGAGCGCGGTGCTCCGCAAGTTTCTGGAGAAGATCGGGTTAGTTGACGTCGAAGAATGTCGAAAAGTGTTCCTTACAGCTTTGAGGGCCTCCACAGCACTCATGATTGAGTCGAGGGTAGACTCCGATAATTTAGTCATCTGTGTCAAATCAGTATTGACGGAATCTGGGGAAAGAAATGAACGAACAACATCCTCTGCCTGCCTGCCAAGTTCTTGCAGCTTGATCTTCTCTTCTTCCATTGACGGTCTCTATGTGCTTCAGGGTATCCCCACGGGAGCGGCGTGGGGCTACCCGAGGCCGCAACTGGGCAATGGGATCCGGAGCAGGAACTTCAGCTGGCGGAGGGGGTTGCATAGGTGAGACCGGTGGGCGGAAACAGTGCCCAAAGTATCGGTCGTGTGTCTGCTGATGAGCTTCTCGGTGGACTATCCAGAGCGATGCAGAAGCAGCACCCAGCACGAACCAGACGGCGCGGCGCGGCCCATGCCAGGAGTGGAAGCCATGAGAGTATGCAAAATGAGGGCGCATGTTGGTGGATTGAAGGATTTGAGAGACCGCGGCGGGTATTTATACGGCGGAATGGGTTACGAACTGCATCGGCTTGAAATTGTCAGAGATCGCGGCGCGGCGGGATGAGAGAGCACAAAATGCGTAATACGATTAGCATTTGGCCGAGACGGCTACGGCCTCCGAAACAAGCAACAGCAAAGCAAACTTCCACGTCCCGACCGAAATGTTATTCGAGGTCAATGTACGTGAAGCAGCCTCCCCGACGATGCTCTTCGTAACACCTATTGTAGCGGAAGCTCTTCAGCAGGTCAGAGCGGGTGAAAGGTGTCGATTTTCACCCCACTGAGCCATGGCTCTTGACCGGTCTGTACAACGGCTCCGTCAACATCTATAACCACGAAACGGGCGCAATCGTAAAGACATTTGAGGTTTCCGAAGTCCCTGTTCGCTGCTGCAAATTCATTGCGCGCAAGAACTGGTTCGTTGCTGGTTCAGACGACTTCCAGCTCCGCGTCTTTAACTACAACACGCACGAAAAAGTCGCTTCGTTCGAAGCGCACCCCGACTATATTAGATGTCTCGCCGTGCATCCCACCGCTTCCATTGTTCTTACCGGAAGCGATGACATGACCATTAAAGCTTGGGACTGGGACAAGGGCTGGAAGAACATTCAGGTAATCTCGTTTTCGGGCACATTCAACCATGCTCAATCTTCTTGCGAAGATTTACGAGGGCCACACGCATTTCATCATGAACCTTTGCTTCAATCCGAAAGACTCGAATACCTTTGCTTCTGCCTGTCTGGACAAGTCTGTGAAGATGTGGAGCATCGGAGCGTCCACCGCGAATTTCACCATGGATGCTCACGAAAAGGGCGTCAACTCCGTCGATTTTTATCCGGGAAGCGACAAGCCCTACCTTGTCACGACGGCGACGACAAGACGGTCAAGGTCTGGGACTACCTCAGCAAGAGTTGCGTCCAGACCATGGAGGGTCACACGAACAATGTCTCCTTTGCCGTCTTCCACCCCAATCTCCCTATTATCATCAGTGGTAGCGAGGATGGTACAGTCAAAATGTGGAACAGCGGCGCGTACCGGGTGGAAAACACGCTGAGTTATGCTCTGGAGAGAGCCTGGTGTGTCGCCCTTCGTAGAGACGCCAACGACGTCGCTTTTGGCTTTGATGAAGGTGTTGTAGTCATCAAGGTGCGTTGTTTTGCTATGCAGTCGCGAGATGGACTCATTTCATCTGGCAGCTTGGCCGTGATGAACCCACGTTCAGCATGGACCCCTCCGGAAAACTCATCTTCACTCGAAATCAAGAGGTCATCTCTGGTAATCTTCAGACCATCGATGCCCCTTCAGCTAGCGCAGACGGGTCCCGCCTTCCCTTTTCTTCGAAAGAAATCGGACACACAGAAATCTACGCCACGTCTCTGATTCACTCCCCGAACGGCCGATTTGTTACCGTTGTCGGCGACGGAGAGTACATAACATATACAGCGCTTGCATGGCGAAACAAATCGTTTGGTAATGGAACGTCCTTTGCCTGGGCTCCGGATTCCAATACCTACGCGGTTTTGGAAAGTAGACTCAAGCTCAAGCTCTACAAGAACTTCAAAGAAAGGACGGGGAATGCTATGAAGGGTGCTGGGAGCTGGTCGATAGATGGGCTGCATAGCGGCACATTACTCGGTGCGAGGGGCCCCGGTTTTGTTGTATTTTGGGACTGGGACTCTGGAGAGATCGTCCGACGAATTGATGTCGACGCCAAAAATGTGGGTCATTTTGCGAGTTTATGCACGCATTTACTGGTTACTTACATCCTTCATAGGTATTCTGGTCAGGAACTGGGTCGTTGGTAGCGATCACAGCTGAAGATTCCTTCTACATTCTTCGGTTTGACCGCGACGCCTACAACAATGCGTTGGCGGAAGACGCCGAGATTACCGACGAAGGGGTCGAAGAAGCGTTTGAAGTCGTGGCTGATATTCCCGAAGGGCAAGCGTCCACAATCCGAGTTATTCATTGTCTTTGTCATTGACTGTGAGTGATAGTGTGAAGACGGGCAAGTGGATCGGTGACTGCTTCATCTACACGACAAGCACCAACAGGCTCTCGTATTTCGTTGGTAACGAAACCTACAGTATCAGCCCTTTTGACACGTAAGCTCCTTCTCTCGCAAGGATCGAGTTGCTTGATGACTTTGGTAGACCCTTGTTCCTGCTTGGGTACATCCCGACGCACAATCGCGTTTACCTTGCGGACAAGGACATGAATATTTATAGTTACGCTCTCTCTCTCGGCGTTGTGGAATATCAGACAGCAGTGCTTCGGGGGGACATGGACGCCGCCGCCGAGATCTTGCCCACTCTTCCCAAAGATCAGCTGAATAAAGTGGCGCGTTTCCTCGAGGGAAAGGGTCTGTATTTTTTTCTACCCCAAGCAACGTGATGAATGTTGTTGGTCTTTTCCAGACCTCAAGGAGCTCGCTCTTCAAGTTACCACCGATTCGGATCACAAATTTGATCTAGCCTTGCAATTAGACGACTTAGATACTGCATTGGATATCGCTAGGTCGGTGCCTGAGCTCGAATCGGAGCTCAAGTGGAAGTCATTGGGCGATCGAGCGCTGGCAGTGTGGAGGTTTGATCTTGCTCGGGAGTGTTTCGAGAAGGGCAACGATCTGAGCGCTTTGATGCTGCTATTACTGGCGACTGGTGACAGAGAGGGACTCGTAGCTCTGGCGGCCAAGGCTGGTACGTCGCTGCCATGCTTTGTGTCATGACAGGGATTGAGTGTGATCCAGTGGAGAAAGGTCAAAACAATCTGGCATTCGCCACCCTGTTCCAGCTCGGTGATCCAAGTGCATGTGTCGACTTGTTGATCAACACCAGCGTGCCCCCGAGGCAGCCCTGTTTGCGCGGACGTACGCGCCAAGGTTCGTGCCAACGTGCCAAGATGGGTATTTGTTCTGATGAATTCCATGTAGTCAAGCTGCAAAAGCTGTAGACGCATGGCGCGCGGAGCTGGAGTTAAAGAAGCGGCCAAAAATTGCGGCATCCGTTGCCCATCCTGAAAAAAATTCCGAGCTTTCGAAGAGGGATGGAAAACGCACTGGCATTGGAACAAGGGCAGGAACCCCCGAGTTGTAAGTCTATCAATCTCGCAGCGGCAGTAGAACCTGACCATCTAACCAATGAAGCAGCCAGCAACGGAGTTTTAGTAGACGCTTCATGATTGATTTTTTGTTCTGTACTGGTGGCACTGAGCCTCGGCTACCAATTCTGTTCGTCTGCAGTGCGCAGGCGATCGAATGAGACCAATCTGCTATAGTTGCCCTCATGTTTTTCTCACCACGGATAATAATATTTAATTTCCTTGTAAGTGAGGGGAATCCAACGTACTGGACATGCATTGGCGAGCATCAAAAATTAAAAAAAATAATTCCGATATAGAAACTGTTTCCCATATTAGGTATACTATCTACATGCTGCCAGTGAGATTGCAGTGAGAACATCTGCGACTCCGAGAGTGAACCCCGGTCATTTATGCGAATAAGAATCAGTGACCTCAGAGTCGTCGTCGCCAAGTACATATTTTTTGGTGCCTCAAAAACACGTGCCTTTTTATCAGTGGCGGTGCTTCTGTCCAGTATATAAGGCACTGACGTTCGGTCACGGTTCTTCACTCATTCATGATCCGCCTATTGTCCCCTTGCGATTTTCTACTCCAAGTGGAAATATTACTCTTAGTCGCAGGAGTCTACCGTGGATCTAAGAGCGAATCTTCGGGGCCTCAGCTGGAGCCCACTCTCCTACTATTTGGGTGTCGTTCCTTACCAGAAGTCCCATATTTTTATATACCAATACTAGACGCCTTTCCCTCATACACATGTGTGTTCTGCCGCCGGCGATCTCTCCTCCAATCCCGACTCGACCAAATGCGACGGTGAGAGGGTCTCGCGGACCATGTGTACCAGCCTGCGAAGTTTGTGTCAAGTATTCTTCCCCCGTCCCGCAATCGGCTTTTGAGCTTCTCGGGAGGCGTGAGTAGCGCGAACCGGCAAGTACAACTATATTACGGGTGTTGATCAACTAAGTTGAACCAGGACTTTGTCGTTCGGCAATACTGTAGGTCCAGTCGCCTCGCTAGCTGCGATGGACGCTCCCCATTCGTTTTCCTTCCAGGCTGGTTACGAGCATCCAGGCCAGCGCGAGGCCGAGACCGACAACAAGTCTGTAGCCTCCAAGAGCTCTTCCAAGCGCAAGCGGCTCGCCAAGGTTTCTATGTCCATCTTAACGTATTCATTCTCATTTTGATCCAGGCCTGCGACGCCTGCCACCGCAGCAAAAGGCGTTGTGATGGTACAGGTTCGCTTCCCTTTATTCATCCAATCGTCATGCTCACTCGATCGGTTTAGCACCGTGCAGCAATTGGTATCTCTCGTCTCTCCACGTATCCCTTGAAATTTGATTCTATGTCGTCAGCTACTTCGCGTCCAAACCTTGTCAGTACACAGACGCGTCCGGCCGTCTTGTTCCCGCTCCTAACAGCGGAAAACCCGACGCGTCGAAGGCTCCGCGCAGCGGCTCGACGCGCTCTAGGATGTATTCCGAAGACTCCCGGTCTCTTGCCTCGGCGTCGACATCTCAGGCTGCGCTCGACACCGCGTCAACACAGTCTCACAAGCGGGTGAACAATGAACAGCCTAATCTCTTGCAGACCTTGGAACCCCCGCGAGGGCTCCTGCACCCCCAGTGTTGGACCACGCACTTACCCGCGAGTTAACGAATTGTAGGAATTTCTGGGTCGCATGCATATCTTATCTCACATCTTTGCCCACGCCAGTGTTTTTTACCCATTGTCATCCCATTCGAGATGTAATTCACAGACCCAGTTTCTCTGCCGCTCTCTCACACCGGCATGTGCCGTCGTATCTTTTATACGCAATCTGTGCTCTCGCGGCCCGCTATCTCATCAACCACGGATCCGCACGGCTCCGGCTCGTTTTGCGGGTCTACCGTTCGCTCGTGAAGCTGTCTCCCAGATGTTGGATGGGTCTGGCCACCTGCTTTGCGACTCCGACTTATTCACAGCCCAGGCGTTATGCTTGCTCGTGGCCCATGGTCATGTTACAAACAACATAGCGGCTCCAGGCAACTCTCGTTACCGAGGTATGTCTTTCCCACAGCGAACTTTTCATTTCATTTACAACTCACACGCGACAGATTTGGCATTGCAAATTGTGCACACATTGGGTCTTCATGAATCCGATCCAGTGGTGCCTGTTCCCACCGCAGAGCGCATACAAGCTTCAATCGAGCGCGAGTCCGTTCGACGGATATTCTGGGTGATCCATATCATGGATTTATACTTTTCAGTGCATATGCGCACTCCACCTCCGCCTCTCAACGAATCGCAGCTACGGCTCAGGCTGCCGATCGACGAGACTAGCTTTGAGCTTCAGGTCCAATCTACTCTGCCTGGTTAGCGTCTGTGCTGGGGCACCGCAGCGAGAATTTTCAGTTGACCAAAAGTCCAGAACACCTGTATCTGACGCGTGTTTCTGAGCTGGGACTTCTGATACGAATCATGACCATATTTGCCGAAACTGAGCAACTTATGACCCGTGCGCTGTTTCGGCTTCGTTTTTCCACCTTTGTTTTGATGTGTACAGGTCCAAATCCCAGTCCAGAGACCGTGGCTGACTTGGAAAGCAGAGCAGAGGTGCGCTTGTGGATATTCCTCTGTCTCTTGACCTCATCTCCCAGACAGGAATGGGTCACAAGTCTGCCGGACCATCTGCGATTCTCGGAACAAAATTTACGGGTCCAAAAGTCCATGTTCGAGACCAGCTCCAATACAGGTGCCTGGTGCTTTTGTTGTATGCACATCTATCATGCTAGCTTTGTGCTTGCTTTGCATGCTGTAAGTGTAATCTATCTAACCCACCGAACTGGAATCCAGTCTGCCCTCAGGGTAGAAGCTCCTCGAGGTTACCCTCCACTTCCGCGTCGCCAAAGCCGCAGTGGACCGTGGCGAGACTCGATATGATTATGAATATGCTTGGCGAGAGAGCAAAGAATACATGGATGCTCAGTGGGTATCGTATCTACTCCTTGTATAGACTAACACAGTACAGTGTGGTGCTTTTCTCTGGGTGCACTATCTCTCAAAAATGTTCGTATACGTCAACTGAAAAGGTTGCAGACGCAGGTCAAGTATTGCAACCGCGACGATGACAGGGTTCGAGAATGGTGTAATGATTATGAGGAACTGTGGGGGACACGTATCCTGGATCCTGCGCCTCATCATGCATACCATCCCCAAAGCATGACGCGAGGACCAATATCTCCGACGTACTCAATGGGCGGTCGCTCGACGAGCTCAGACTGCAAGACCCCCGGAGCAACTGGTCGAGTGCCCCACATATGCTGTCGGCATCTGGGTTCATGGGAAGTCATGGAGACCCGGATATCGCTTCTGCACGGCAGAGCACGTCGAAGGGCAAAGGACAAGCAGGAGAATCTTTACCTTCTCTCAAGTCGAGCGGGCTTTTGGACTCTTGGAACCCGGGTGCAGCATTTTCGAGAACGGTCAAGTCTGAGTCGGACGCGCGGCCGACGTCCATGCCCGCTGGACTCCCGTGGTTGGCCAAGGAACCGCGCTGACGAATTTCCCTCTCGCTGCAATTGTTAAATACTGTACCGTCTCCCATTGTTTATATAGCATTCGTAGTGTAACGTACATACATGGCCTGTGATTAATGCGTAAAGAGTCTTTGATGTCGTCGGCTGGCGGCCGCCCCTCGTTAAGCTCGAACTTTGGTGAGGTTTCGATGCAGCTCGGGTTTCACGAGGACAACTCGGTCCAGGAGTTTCCTGACGACCTGGTCCTTGTTCTTGTTGAACGAGTCGCTTATGTTTTTCAGGCTAACATCGGTCTCCCTATCCACAGCAGTTTGTGCGCTTGACGTCGTGCCGGCGTGCTAGAACGGGTTGTAGACGATTTGGCATTGCGCAAATGGAATTAGCACTGACTTGTGATTCAAACGCCTTGAACTCCTCTCCTTGGCTTTCTTGTATTCGTCTATTTCCTGGCTGCCTGCGAGCGAGCATCTTTCAGTTTCTGGACCCTGTCTGTTGCGATGTGAGAAGAGCAGCCATGGCACAGGTTGGGTCACGAACAGTGGCGGGCCTGTTCAACGATCTTGGCAGCCTCCTTCTCTGCTTCGAGAGGGTTTGTATTCCGTGAGATTGGACTAGAGGATCATGAGGGATTGCAGCAGCAGCATGTCAAAAGGTGGCATACCATATTCGGAAGCAAAGGCGGTAGTGTTTGTTCCCGTTTTGTTGACGCGCCTCTCGTTCCGCTATCTAGTCCAAATGACTTCTGAACTTCCCTACGCAGCAGACGCAGAGGTCTCTTTATCATACGACGAGCTAGAGGTGTCTATTGTTGCGCTCCTCTCGACGCGTTTACTTATTTCGGCATACTCAGGTCTTGCGGATACAATACCAGAAGGAACTCGCCCAAGGCTACGTTACTGTTCAAACCAAGTTCAACTATGCATGGGGGCTTGTTAAGGCGCCAATACGCGACCACCAAGTGGAGGGAGTGCGGTTACTCCAGGGTGCGTCGCCGCAGTCCCATTCTCGTTGTCCAGCCCTCATTTAATCCTTCGTTAGAAATCTACAGAGCAGAACCGACGCGGCGGAGAGAGTGCTTGTATTACTTAGCACTGGGGCACTACAAGATGGGCAATTTTGACGAGGCCAAGAAATTCAATGGTTCGTCTCCCGGGTTCCTCCGCATTTGGCCGCGTATTCATTTCGGCTTCGCGTAGCCCTGTTAATGGAGAAGGAGCCGACAAATATGCAGGCCCTCAGTCTTGCGCAGCTGATTGACAAGGGTGTCGCTCGTGGTACGCAGGATATTCACACCGTGTTGCGGCATTGACGTTTCGTTATCACAGAGGGCTACATTGGGATGGCACTGGTCGGCGGGGCAGCTGCGGTTGGCACATTGCTGGTGGCGGGTCTCATACGGCGAGCAACCCGCAAATGACTGCCCCGCTGTTCCTGCGCTAATGCCTTCCCCGCTGCTGCTTTCCTTATTACCTCTTAAATAATCGAACTTGAACCACTGCCCACTCAGCCCCGCCTAGCTGCAACACAATTTACAAACTCAAATGTATCGATACGGATTCCAGAGTCCGGAATGCAATGATAATTTATGTATGGGTGATTGGGAGAGTGCCCGACTATAATACACTTGCCTCGTCCAACCTACATACACACACAAATGTCCCGGGTTGGGAAGTGTCCGTGCATTGATAGCAATGCAGAAAGCATGACGATAGCGTTGTGGTGAATGTTATGTAGGGAGGAAGGTTGCTGTACAGACTATTAGTCGAAAGATGTGAAGGGAAGGAAAGCAACTCGCCAGCTTCTGCCGTCATTTCCGCACTAGAACGCTGTAAAAGACCGAATCACACACTGCGCTCACGCGCTCGAGCCTACAGTTGGTACCTTGAATACCATGATACCCAGTACGGAGAATGCGGCAAGGACTCCGAACTGGAAAAATATCCAGAAAGTTGCCCACACTGGAAAAGTTAAGAATAGGCTACGTGAAAGTTAAAGGACGCACGATGTGGGCCTATACGTGGATAGAGGATGGCAAATTGAGTCGCATCCGAGTCGTTTGTCTTGTGGAAGAATCTGTCATCTGCTACGTCCCCTACAATACCCTGAGTTTAACGTCCGCAAAACAAACTGGAGCCTACATATAACAAAGAGGATGCTGTAAATCGTAGTAAGGCTCACAAAGGAACCTGTGGACATCGACACTTACTTCATGACCCCGATGAAGAGACAGTACCATCGTAGAGCTTCGCTGCGCAGACATGAACGGCCATAGAAGGGAAAAGAAAACACGTACGCATGATCTATGAACCAGAAGCCGATCAAGAGGCCTTCGTAAAAAATCGTTAGCAGAATCGTTCTAAAGAGGCGTGTTAACTCCAGGATGCAATCAGCGGGATGGCGCGGCACAATTTATCTCGGACAAGAGCCAAGGGCATAACAAGTCCAATGCCGAGCACGAAGCTCATGACTTTGGACACTAGAACATCCCACCCAGCAAGAGTGAACAGGGCGCCGAGAAGGGTGGAGCCGATATATCCGGAGGAAAGGATGAATAACGGTCGGCCTCCTTCCACGATGGTTGCACCGCCGGCCTGAGGGTCGATAGTGACCCTCAGTATTCGACCTCCAGAGAAGATAGCCGCAATAATATGACACAGCTCGTGCCAGCCGATGGTGAAGAGCTTGAGTGGATTTATGCAGTGTCTGACGCCAGGAACGTTCCAAAACCCGAAGATGACCACTGCATAGGCCAGGATCTAGATGTGATGGCTTGAACGCGAGTGTTGAGATTGGATTTCACACGCACAACGTATAGCACGACGATCTAGACAAGAATTAGCTGGTGCGCAGGGTTCATGCAGACGATTTCACCTGGTCGCCGGAGGGTTGGAATTGGACGGCGTCGGTGAGGCTGATGGAGCGAGCGAGCCTAGTGGAGGGGCTATTGGAGGACGGGTAGGCGAGGCCATACGTGTGGCACTTTCCCCCAGCGGCGATTTTGCCTGCCTCGTTGTGCGTGTGCAAGTTCAGGTTGAATTCGGTCCGAGTCACGTGAAAATCACGTACGCGTTCCGACGCGTCTTAATTTCAGCTCAACGTAGGATTTGATTCAACTATCTTTTCCAAGCTGGGAGAATTCCACCAGAACCCGGGCTGCAGGTGTAAACCCCTCCTATCTGAAAACCCTTCTGCAATAGATTATTTTGAGCTGGGTTACTGTGTTAGGATCAAAAATGATCGCCGCTCACGCCGCGGCTCGGAACCCAATCTGAGTGGCAGCATGCACTATTGACCCAGAAATCGATATCATTGGGGCTTCGTGTGGAAAGTGCAGAACTAGCACTACTATGGCACCTTGAGGTCCAAAAGAATATGGGGGATGGTACGAGAGTAAAACGGAATCACTGATAACGAGACCCCATCAATTGACCCCATCCGGCATCGTTCTGCATTGTCCAGCTTCACGAAATGAACCGTACTTGCACGACCCGGTGCTGATTTTGATGTAGGCTGGATTCTCTAACGCGAGGAGTCATGATCTCGGAGGGAGTTCCCTGCCCTTTATCCACCAGTCGCCTCATCAGCAAAAGCAGACAGAAGAAAGACTCGAGTCTCGAGATGTTTTGATCGTTCATGTAACTAAGCTGAGAAAAAGTAGCCCTGAATTTGTTGCTGCTCGCTGCAGTCGTCCGCCGAAGTTGTTGATTGTAAGATCGACATCGACGTCGACGTTGAAGAGCGAGCTGTCACGCGTGACTCGGATTCTAAATCCGTTGTGCGAAATACTCGCGGGTTGGCAAGCACATCCGGCTGCTCCTGGACCAAGCAGTCACCCAGCTTTGTTCCGGAAATCTTCTTGTCATGGTGTACCACAATCTCAAAGGTACGCCCAACTCGTGCCAGTTTCCTACGTGTTCATGGCTGGTGTGCAGCCCTCATCAAGGGCATCCGTGCATGCAAGGTCAATATCATGCCTCCAGCCCTCATTCCCATCTCATCTCGTGTCTTCTTTCCGCACAGACCGTGGCCGATGAGCGTGCGCTCATCCAGCAGGAGTCGGCCGCGATCCGCACCTCATTCAAGGAAGAGGACTCGTTCGCCCGCCACAACAATATTGCCAAGCTACTTTACATCCACATGCTTGGGTCTCCAGCGCATTTCGGTCAGATCGAGTGCCTAAAGTTGGTCGCAAGTCCCCGCTTTCCGACAAACGGCTGGGGTACCTCGGCATTATGCTGCTCTTAGACGAAAGTCAGGAGACCCTGACGCTGGTGACCAACTCCCTCAAAAAGTATGTTTCTTATAACAATGAAAATTGTGTTTGCTCATCCGTTGTAGCGACATGAACCATTCGAACATGTACGCCGTTGGCCTCGCATTGTGCACCTTTGCGAACATTGCGTCCGAAGAAATGTCGCGTGATCTTGCCAATGAGATTGAAAAGCTTCTGGGGTCGAGTAACACGTACATTCGGAAGAAGGTACCGTACCCTATTCTTCATTGCATTCAGACTCAACTCTGCTCTGCAGGCCGCACTGTGTGCGTTGCGCGTCATCAAGAAGGTTCCAGAGCTTGCCGACCACTTCACTTCAAAGGCCAAGAACCTCCTTTCGGATCGTAACCACGGCGTGCTGCTTTCTTCCATTACTCTTGTCACGGAAATGTGCGCCATTGATGCTGCTATTCGCGACGAGTTCCGCAATGTGCGTACCAGTGGCATTCTCAAGTCAAAAGAGCTCATCTCCGTTCTTCCAGGCGGTACCCTGTTGGTCCGGAATCTCAAGTCTCTGGTCACGACTGGCTACAGTCCAGAGCACGACGTGTCCGGTATCACAGACCCTTTCCTTCAAGTCAAAATACTGCGCCTTCTCAGGCTTCTCGGGCAAGGCGACGAGAAGGCCAGCGAGACCATGAACGATATCTTAGCCCAGGTTTGCGCATCCCGCTATATCTCTTCTGACCACATCTGAGATCCACCCCAGGTTGCCACTAACACGGACTCGACCAAGAACGTCGGGAACTCTATCTTATACGAGACTGTCTTGACTGTGTTGGAGATCCAAGCCGATGACGGTCTTCGTGTTATGGCAATCAACATCTTGGGCAAGTTTTTGAGCAATCGGGACAATAATATTCGGTGCGTCTGAGTCCCTCATTTTTTGTAGCCTCCCCTTATTTGAGTTTCAGTTATGTTGCGCTTAACACGCTGAACAAAGTGGTGTCGATGGACACGAATGCGGTGCAACGTCACCGGAACATCATCCTTGACTGTCTCCGCGATGGCGACATCTCGATTCGGCGGCGCGCCCTCGAACTGTCTTACGCGCTCATCAATGAGACCAACGTCCGCGTGCTCGTCAGAGAGCTCCTCGCCTTCCTAGAGGTTGCGGACGACGAGTTCAAACTCGGCATGACCACCCAGATCTCTTTAGCCGCAGAGCGCTTTGCGCCGAACAGGCGATGGCACATCGATACTGTTTTGCGGTTCCTTAGACTGGTATATTCTGCCCGAACGAGTCTTTTCTGATCTTCTAATCCATCTTTCCAGGCTGGAAACTTCGTTCGGGAAGAGATCCTCTCTGCATTCATCCGTCTGGTGGCGCACACTCCCGAGCTCCAGGCGTATACGGCATCCAAGCTGTACATTGCGCTCAAATCCGACATATCGCAGGAGTCTCTCACTTTAGCTGCCACCTGGATTATCGGCGAGTATAGCGAAGTTTTACTGGAAGGCGGTATTGTGGATGAAGATTCACATACGCAGGTATGCGGTGGCTTTGATGCTTCTGAAACCCCTGCCTACTTGAAATAGGTAACGGACAAGGAACTGATCGATTTGCTGGTGTCCATCCTGGATTCTCCTTACGCCAACCAATTGACTCGGCAATTTGTTCTCGCAGCGATTACCAAAATCTCATCGAGACCGAGGGTCAGCCATGTTCAGCAGGAACGCGTCTCGGAGCTGCTCGCACAGTTTGCTACCAGCCCGGAGCTGGAGCTACAGCAGCGTGCGGTCGAGTTTGTGAGCCTTTTCAATCTTGGAGACATCAAGGAGGGCGTGTTGGAGAAGATGCCACCGCCAGAACTCAAGGCTACCGTGATCGGTACCGGTGAGTGTCAGGAGTCGTTTTGAACTTATTCTTCGACTCACCACATTACAGTCAGCGAAGCAAAGCCGGTGGGATCAACGAAGGCTACCACGGTCGACGTATGTTTCAACGCTCCAAGGGCGTGCGGTATCTTACGATGGGTTAGGATCTCATTGGTTCAGCCGACGATCTTGTGGCCGGAAGTGGGCCTGCCAACGGCCACACCCCGGCACCAAACAACGAAGACCTCCTCCGAGACATCTTCGGCAGCGGATCTGATCAATCCACTTCCAGCTCTGCCGCTTCTCCACAGGCCCAGCAGCGATCTACAGTGGACGACATCATGGGATTGTTTGGCCCTGGTCCCACTGCTACGGCAGCCTCGCCACCCGCTGCGGCCCCTCCATCGAATCCCATGTCCGCCTTCAACATCCCCGCTACTCAGGCACCGCAACCCCCACAGCCGCAACCTGCCGCCCCACGTCTCACATCGTACACTGCGTATGAACAGAACGAGCTTAAGATTACGCTTACGCCGCAGACGTCTGCATCGCAGCCCGGAACGGTCATGATATTAGCGCGATTCCAGGTTACGGGGTCCAGTCCGGCTACTGGACTCAGCTTCCAGGCCGCAGTGCCCAGGGTAATTATCATCAAAGCTTTTTTTGCAGGCTGACTGACAACGCGGTGTAGACACAACAGTTGCAGATGCTGCCCATGTCAAATCCGGATATAAACCCGGATCGGTGGAAACACAACGAATGCGGATCGTGGCGCCTGTAGGGGTATGGTCGTTTTCCGTTCATTTCGTGGACTGTGCTTGACTTGTGTGATTCAGAGCGCTATACGGTTACGGCTACGGGTGTCATACTCTCGCGGGGGTCTCGCTGTACAGGATCAGGTGGACTTTGCGGGCTTTCCACCAGGATTGACGGGAGGTAGTTAGTAGACGCTGTTACAATATTCATTATTCGGTTATTATCCTGCGTTGTCGCTTACATCCTCGTCCTCTTCGTAGTCGATAGGTGGGTCGTCCTTCTGTTCGTTGTCGTCCCCCCGTCGAGAAGATCTTGTTCGACTTCGTTTTCCGAACCCTCATCCTCCGGCTCCGATTCTTGACCGTCCTCCCATCCTTCAGGAATATTTGGAGCCAGTAGTCGAGCAATGTGCTCCTGCAGTAGCATACCTGGAGGATCATTCAATGGATGGTATAGAGGAACGAGTGAGGAACAGACCGACAGCCAGCAGTGCGGAGCCGTCTAATGTCTTGTACATATCCCTCCGCTGGGTTTTCTTAGTCTTCCGCGGAGGTGGAAGGACGCGTGTTTCGTCGTCCTCTTGCTGCCCGTCGGCGTCGTCTTGCGGTTCCGCGTCGTCTTCTTGCTGCTCTTCGGCCTCCTCCTGATCTTTCTGTGCTGGTTTAGCCAGACGCCTCCGTTTCGTCTCCTTGCGATATGCACGCGTGTCGTTGAAGAGTTGTCCGCGATCGGAGTAGTATTGGCACGCGAAGTGGTGGATGCATTTGAGCAGATCCTGGAAGAATATTACGGACGCGAAACGGATGCACGGGGAAGCGCAATTACGGACGAAGGGGCGGCGAAGGCCGAGGTCGAGGGTGGGGAGAGAAAGTCGAGGTTGTATTCCGGCTGGCGGCGTTTCGTGCTTTGCGTGCTAGTAGTAGGGACTGGGGACGGCTCTCTCTCCTTTTGCTTCCCCTTGGGAGGCCTCTGCGGGCTGGCTTCGTAGTCGCCGTCGTCGCCGTCGCTTTCGAAGCCAGGGTCGAGGAGCGGCCGGTATTTCGGCACTCGGAAGACGGATCTGCGGTTCATGGTTGGGAGCACAATCTGCAAGCCGTTACAAACAGCGGCGCAGAGACCAGCGACGCGACGCGTTTAATTAGCAGAGTTAAATTTGTTGCACGTGTAAATATTGTTCTTTTCCTCCACCAACATGTCCATAAACCCAGACGAGGACACTGAATTGTGCGTCTCACAAGCATCTGCGATCATAATTTCATGTCCCGCGCAGCAACGATGCTCTCCGAAAGCACGGAATTCTGCCTCCCAAGGAGGCTCCGCCACCGTCTCCTCCACCCCCGCCCTCGCCAACCTTTGACGATCTCCTCAACGATTTCACCCCGCAGAGCTCGCGGAGCTAGCTGAGGACGCCCAAGACGACGACGCCGAGCGCGCGATCGGTGCGTACCGGCTGCAGCGCCTGGCGGACGAGCGGAAGGAAGCCAAGAAGGCGCGCTTCGGGCGGGTGTACCCCATCGGGCGCGAGGACTACACGCGCGAGGTGACGGAGGCGAGCGGGATCGACGAGGAGGGGGACGAGGAGGGGCGGGGGACGGGCGTCGTGTGCTTCCTGTACAAGGACGGCATCCCGCGCAGCGACCGTGCATTTGCTCACGTGCGCACCCTCGCTGCGCGGCATCCGCGCACAAAGTTTGTGAGCATTGTGGGGGACAAGTGCATCCCCAACCTCCCCGACGCGCGGATACCCATGATCATCGTGTACAAGAAGGGTGAGATACAGAACCAGGTCGTTGCGTGGGGCGCAGATCGCGATCGGACGCTCGATGGTAAGTCTGCATCTCATCTACACGTTTTTGGTGGTTCTAACGGCTAACAGAGCTCGAACTTTTGTTACTTGTCAGCGGCGCAATTATTCCGCCAGAGCGTCTACCAGAGAAGAAGCGAAACGACTCTGAAGACGATTCCGATGAGGACGACGGACCGCCCGCGCGGTCAGCTGCGACTTCTACTAACGGACGGGGAAAACGAAATGTGCGGGGACCGGCCAAGAGCGACTCGGATTCGGACTTTGACTTTGATATGTAGCATATGTAGCGTTTTATACAACCGTAATGTACGATTAATTTCTTGCGATTAGCTGGCCATGGCAAGCCTGGCATCATGGATCTGATTCATGATCATGATGGCCATTCCGAATTTCCTAATGGGGTATCATGTTAGTCACTTCGTCCCTCCCCCGATCCTTTGCAAAAACCTCATAGCCCCCAGCATCTGTTGTCATTCAATGTTCGCAACCATCCTTCACATGCCCTAGAGCAGAAAATTCACGCTAGAAACCAGTAAAGAAGACGAGAAAAATGAAGAAAAATGGAGTCAATGATCTGGAAAAGTTACTGCTCGGAAACCATTTTCAACCGTTGTTGTCGGTTTCGTTTTCCCAAAATTGCGAACGGAAATGGAACGGGTGGAAAGGAAAGAACCCAATCGATGGCGTTTTCATCCTCTCATTATCATCAAGACTCAAGAGCACATACAGCCAATCCTGGTGTCTCTGCCAAGTTTGGTTGATCATGGCGAGCTGGAGCTTCTTTATTGCAGTTGGCCGAGTCTCCCTACGATAGACGGCTTGCTCGGTCTACAGCCCACTTGAACGCGACACGGACACCCTTGTGTCCTCTTGTGTCTCTGTGGAGCTGCGGAGCTTCTTGAACGCCGCCGGCGCTTTGCATCACCGGTCAGGATTTTTGATACTACAACTTCGAAATGTGGTGTCTCTGAGAAGTTTGGTTGGTCACGACGAGCCGGAGCTTCTTTATTGCCGCTAGTAGAGTCTTCAAACAACAGACGGCTCGTTTGGTCCACAGCTCATTTGAACGCGACATACACACCCTCGTGTAGCTGCCGAGCTGCCGAGCTGCTGGCACACCATAAGTCCTTCTTGGCTCGTCTTTCAATTACAGACAGCTCGCTCGTTGCAAGTTTCTTGACATCTGACTGTGTCTTCGCACCTGGACCCTCCACGAAAGTCACTTAGGCTGCATTCGCGTCAGAAAATGTATATAAGTCTCACTGAAAATCTCCCCATCCCCACCACCACTGAAACCTCTTTAACAGTGAGTACATTTCACCAAAGCCTCCGACCGTTGTCGCTGACAGCGACGTTCACCCAAAGCAGTTCTACATTGAAGAAACCATGGTTTGGGTCTCCAACTTTTCGTCCGGCGCCATCGTTGTCTCCGTGACCAACAACACGGGAGGCAACGCGTCCTACTTTCCAATCGAGTCCAAGGAGAACGAGACTTCTGCTCTCAATAACTGGAACCGCAGCGGTGCGGAGACTATCACAATCACCTGGGCCACAGGGACCAAAAAGTCTTTCGAGGTTGAGAAGAACGATCGTGTGTTTGTTTGGGATGACGCGTATGGAGTGGAAGCGGATTTCCTCGTCACCGTGCTTTAGTCGCGATAGCTGTTGTGTGACAGTCTCATCCAGCCGCATATTTTTAGCGAGGGCATGTTGTATGAATGTGATACTTTTGAGATGTAGGGGAATTTTGTCATCACCGAGTGTCGAGCTGAGTGAGGCGGCAGTCATTCTCGTTGTCTGTGAATTATCAATAATTTGCGCTGACATTCATGGACATTGGGCGGTACTTCAAAGCTAACGGACATCACTGGCGCCGGCGGATTACCAATTAAACGACCGGCACCAAACCTACCTCCACATTTCTAGCCTGATTTATGTCGATTCGACACGGTATGAACGCCGAGTAAAAGATGTCATAATGTTCATCGGAACAGCAAATGACTCACTGAGTACTTAGATTTCCTTCCTTCTTAGAGATGAAAGGCACTCGATGCTTGCTCGAACCAGAGGTGAAGGACTCATTCTCGAAATTCATCAAGTTCCAAGCCGAATGTAATAACTATGGACTCATGATCTCGCGTGAACTCGAGACTCTGGCCCCTCTTGAGATTATAGCACTTTTCTGCTTCCCTTGGAGATTTGATAGTACAGCACGGTTGAACCAACCTAAGTACTATGAAAGCGGCCTGTGTGTGGCTTTGACGAAAATCTGGCACTGGTCAAGGACGGGCCCGAATGCTCTCCCGTGAAATTCATGTTCACCTATCCTGTGTTCCCATCTATGAAAGTACATAGCTGATATTGGCTAGTGAGTGTATCACGCACGGGTTCATGCCCTAGGCCGTCTAGTATCCTCTTGAAAAATTACCTGATCGAGTAACGAGTGGTACCCTCGTTCGTTGTGGTTGCCGCGGAACAAGCCGACATACGAATCAGTGATCCGTCAGGGCTGGCCAAGAACGACCCGGATTCGGACTTTGACTTGGATATGTAGCATGGCGCCCCTATACGACTGTAATGTACGATTAATTTTCTTGCAAAAGACCCCCGCGCGAGAAATAATAGAGTGTATTCATGCTATACTCAGCTGCTGCGACTCTGCCGGCGCCGCGCCGCTATTCCCTCCGCTCGCATACATGATCTCGGATAGCTCCAGCTCGGGCGGGACGTACGTTCCCTCCGGCGCCTCCCGGAATACATCGCCAATGCCTAGAGGGAACGTCGACGTCGGGAGCTGTAGCTGGTCGGGCGGCGTTCGCGTCAGATAAACACGGAGTAGAGCGTCCTCGGCGGCCTAAGGAGAGTCAGAGGATGTCTCGACGGGAGATGATTGAACGCTCACCCGATACTCTGCCATCCGCAGAGACGCGCCAAAGCCCTCGCCGATCTGGTCGTTCCCTGAATATATGCCCACGACGAATATGGGCGAGTTTGAGAAGCGGCCGGTCTCTTTCAGCAGTCTGCGGGGGTTGGGTGCGGTGAATTTTTGGACGCTGGTGAGACTGACCTAGATTTTGGAGGATCACGGTTGAATTTTTTGACCATCTCTTTGAGGGCCTTTTTGGGTCGACGAATTTGATCATGGACCGGATGTCGACGTCGCGGCTGAGGAAGTAGGAGTGGACAAATTGGCGAGCGGAGGGCAGAGAGCGGTGCTGGTATACGAGAGCGGTGAGGGACCGCGGTATTGACGCGAGGGCATCCGAGCGCTGTAGTGGGGCTGGTGTGTGGATGATGGCTGTCTGTGCCATCGTAATAAGGGCGCGGCGCCCATTTCCTGGGCGACGTTCGAGCAGGTGAGCGGGCCTACATGGGCAGTCACGGCGGCCTTGAGAACGCGGGTGGGGAGGTGCGGATACGACGCATGGACGTATTCCGTCGCAAAAAGGCCCATGAGCGCATTTCCCAGCGCTCCGAGATGGGCGTTTGTGGCAAGAAGCGGCGAATTTGGATCGTGCTGCCTGGCCAGCTGCTGGGCAGACGGGTGCGTGCACGCCTGCAGAACAAGGTCCGTGTCAGATAACACTGCGCCCAAGCCGATGCGGTGGGCGAACGCGGAGAGCGCACTCGGCGGCGGCGGCTGGAGTGCCGCCCACGCCTCTGCGTCGAAAGTAGTGGCTTTTGGGGACTTTGTGGCCTGGGGAGGAGGGAATTTGGGGAGATGGGCGGTGGAGACAGCGTTCAGATTTTTTACGGCGCTGGCGACCACCCGATTTCGGCCATACACCATCGAGAGAGAATTGGAAAAACAATTCACAACTACTTTACGCGCTCCACAAACCACACCCAAACACGCTCTCTTCCAACCACCACCACATGGCAGTCCTTTCCCTGCCGCTCAGTTTCACAAATTCCTTTTGGTCCCAGGACTTTCGTCGCGGTCTCGAGGTACATGTGCTGCACGCACATCTTGCATTTCTGACAGTCTCCTAGACCCTCTATACAAAGCTAGAGCAGGGCGTCGCCGAGAACGATGAAATACTCGCATTCGTCAGGGTAGGTCGTCCACACCCCTCCCCGCGCGTGTTTCTCACACCCCGCAGGCTCGTGCTGCGGCAGAGCGCCAGCTGGCCGATGCGTTGTCGAATCCTATGCTGACCGGCCCAGCTGGTGTGTCCGTTAGTTTCATACTGATCCCCGTGTCTAAACCCGTATAGGGAAGGGCTTCGGGACGGATGACGGCGCATCACTGCTGATGGCTTTTCGCGGCCTCCAAGCAGAGTCCGTAAACCAGGGACAGGCCCACAAATCCATTGCCACCGAGCTAGAGACCTTGGTTGCCGACCCCTTCGAACTTTGGGCCAAAGGATACAAGGTACGAACGCAAATCCAAATTCCACTGTTACACTTAAAAGCGCCCAGGACCGCTTGCATCAATCCCGAGCATCTGTTGTGGACTACTACTTGCGCGGCTACGAGCAGGCGCAGGGTGAAATTGCCAAGCTGAAGCATCAATATTTGGCTAAAACGCGTCGCGCCGACGAGGCCGAAGACGAGTAAGTTTCTTGCGGTGTCGAATCGAAATCCCCTCGCTCATACTCATCCAAGTGCCAAATTCGCTCCAAACAGCGGCGGGCGTGACCCGTATACGACCTCTCCCAGCACCCGCCCCGTCGACGGCCGCCGTTCGCCTGTGCGTACACCCAGCGTGTCCGAGCGAATTGCTCAGCGTCTGCGCGAGATACAGAAGAGCGCGGTCGCGGCAGCTGCAGCGCCGACCACCGAGAAAGGCACCGCCGATGATGAAGAGAAGCTAGTCCCCAAGGTCGACAAGGGCAAGGGCAAAGCAACAGACGAAGAGCTACCCGTCGTTGCCTCGCCACCTCCCATGTCCCCCATGCTTCCCCCAGCAAACTAGAAATACCTGGTTCGCCAATGCCGCCCATGCCACCTCCGCCAATGCTACTGGCCGGCCTTTCTCTCCCTCCTGTCGCTGTCTCTCAACTCTTGACTAGGGCAGCAGGTCAGTACATCTGCTCACACCGACCGTTTGCGCTGATCATGTCCTAAAGCCGAGCTTCCTCTACGCCCTGTGCGCTTCCCATTGCTGGGCGAATACCCGGGCTGTTTCACCGGCGAGGAATTCGTTGCGTGGTTGAACGAGAATGTCGACGGCTTCGGGGGCAGTCTGGACCGCGCAGAAGATGCAGCCAAGGAACTCACTGAGCGGGACAATCTTCTCAGGCGCGTCGGAGAATTCGGTAACCAGTTTGAGCACTCGGACGAGGCGTTCTACCAGTTCAGGCCCAAGGTACATTCAACAGTATTGTATCGACACCAACTTACACCCTGTCAGGCGTTCGATTTGGAGGGCAAGAATGATGCCGCCGCCGCGGCTGCCGTTGGCTCTCCCGCCAAGGGACCCGAGAACCTCATCAAACGGACGAATACCTTTGTCAGTCTGGTTAGCAAGGCTCTCACTGCTCAGAACGCCGAGCCTGCGTACGTGAAGGCGCGGAACGAAGCGGACCAGGCCGACAATGCTTTCCGGGTAGCCACGCGCAAGCTCGACCGCCAGAGACTTGCTCTCGAGGAGCGTGTCGAGGATACTTTGAAGTTGCTGCAACGTTGGGAGATGGAGCGCCTCCGGGCAGTCAAGACGGGTAAGAGCCAGCCCTGATCTATTATTCGGTTTCCAACATCTCTTCACAGTGCTTCTGCAATATCATGGCACCTTGTCGAACTTGCCCAAGAGCCTCGAGCCATCTAACGAGCGCTCTGGGACGCTCATCGCTGCGTACCTTCCCGAGTCTGATTTGACTGCGCTTATCGAACGCTACCGCACTGGGCCCTTCCGGCCGGAGGCTCAGGTATACGAATCTGTTTCGCACGTCGAGACGGATGTCGTCTTTGGTATTGACCTTCGCCGCTGGGCGGAAGGCGGGTGGGACATCGTGAGTAGCGGGGAGCCTCGTAAACACGACGTACCGCCCGTGATGACGGGGCTTCTCTCGGCGCTGACTGCTGCATATGATCGCCTTCCTAACGATGTCGGTGCGTGCTATTTCTTTCGTTGTGAGGACCGTTTACTCAAATGGGGCAAAAAAGAAAAACGGAAATCGTGGATCTACGAAGTGCCCCTGCCTGCCCTGCACCATCTCCGCGAGGCACTGAACGCCGTGCCGATCGACGAGCCCGTGCCGTCCGATCTTTTTGCGAAATATGACGCGCCGGTCATTGCCGGTACGATCAAGCTGTGGTTGTTGGAGCTCGACCCTCCTCTTGCCTTGTGGGAAGGCTGGGATGAGTTCCGCAAGCTTTACCCTACGGTTGGTGCGGCAGCGAAGACGGAAGGCGATGATGCGCAGGCGCAGCGCATTGGGGATCTCTGTACGACGTTGCTGAGATTGCCCCGGGTGCATTTGCAGGTTCTGGATGCTGTCGTGAGCCATCTTCGCAAGTCCGTGTCGCTTTCTTGTTCCCTGGTCCCGGTTATTGACTCCTTGCAGTTTGATCGATGCCACGACAGTCGAAGAAACTGAGGAGGTTTATATCACGAAGTTGGCGCTCTCGGTGGGACGTAGTAAGTTCGGGCATTCTGTGCATGCGATTTCTGTTACTCAGCGTCCTTCAGCCATCATAAGACCCAAGTTCGAGTCCGAACTTTCGATTCAAGATAGACATCCTGCTTGCAAGTTTTTGACTTATTTCTCTGGACGCTGGCTAACCGTTTTTCAGTGCTTTTCATCGATCTCGTCAAGCACTATGCGGCCATCATTCCTTCTACCCTGGCGCGGAAGAAACGTGAATCGGAACGCAAGATCCCTCTTCGCAAACGCACCGCTCCCATCGACATGCGGCTCAGCCGAAGCAGAATCACGGTCGGCGCAGATACCAAGCAGCTTCTCGCTGCCCAGCAAGTCGCGCAAAACCCGTCTTTGCATCGATCCTCCAGATCTGTCGATGCTCCCGCTCTCGCTCAAGTTCCATCCGTTCCCCCGTTGCCACCGGCCCTTCCACCTGTCAAAGAGCTAGTTCCCCCACCACCGCCACCGGTCCTGCCGACGGCTAAAGAGGCCGTGCCTCCTCCGCCTCCTCCACCGTTGGAAACCGAGAAGCCCCTACAGGTGCCTCCACCTCCTCCACTCGCTGCGGCTGCCGCGGTGGCTCCCACGCCCTTTGTTCCACCGCCTCCCCCACCGGCTTTGCCCCCTGCCGCCGATCAGCCTCCGAGACCTTCTTTCAAGGAACCTCCTCCGGAATTGGACGATGATCTTCCCCCGCGCCCTGCGTTCAAGGAACCGCCACCGGAACCCGAAGACCTTGAGACGCCGCCAAGGCCCAAGTTTGCCGACCCACCTCCGGAAGAACCTGAGGCGCCAAGCACCGTCGTAACCCCTCCCACTCCCCACAAAACCCCGGGTAACCGGGTCTCTAGCCGTGTGGGCTCTCCCGTCGGATCCCGGAGTGCATCCCCTGTGAGCGACGGTCGTGTCTCATTGTCACGCTCGTCGTCAGGTCAGGCTTCGGCTGTGCGTGGACCTCGCGTCGCCCGTGGACCGAGGTCCCCGACGGGAGGCAGCGTTTCCGCTATGGTCTCAAATTTGAATCGCAAGAATTCCATCGGTTCTCCGCCGTCTAGCCCAGCTACAAACGCCTCTCGGGCAGCCCCGGCAGACCATCCAGTGTTCTCGGACGTGCCGCGGCGTTCTCTACCCGCACGATGGAATCCGACGCCGAGGACAATGTTGTTGACAAGAAATAAAGAAAGAATCGATGATCATGGACTTGCTTGGCTGTTCTACTAAATTATTGATGGTCTCGTTGGTCCGCCCGTATGGCTATTTACAATACAGTAAGGTTCTTATGCTACATGTTTGGTAAAGAAAGCAATCCGTCAAAGTCCACTTCAAGATTGGTGATTATATACTTCCATTTCCGTCTGCTAGCAGGGCCTGGTATTCCTTGCACACCAAGCCAGTGTGAGCCAGCACATTGCAAGAAGTGCAGATATCCAGTCTACACTCTGAACAGGTGATAATCGTCCCTGTGGTGCCGGTGCGATAAATGACTGGACAGCCAGAACGCAGAAACGATATTCATCTTGGTCACGAATGTATGCAACCAGCGCAAGTTCGAAAAGCCGTGTCCGATCTGGTTCTGGCAACTGCGGCAAAATAACGGACAAGGGAACCGGCGCGAGACAAAGCGAGTCTGAGCTCGGTTCCTCCGCCACGCACTTCGGAGGCGTGAATTCAATACCGGGCACGGGACGGAGAATAAGTGTCAAACAGGAAGAGCAATAGATGTGAGCGCAGGGCAAGCGAAAGGACTCGGCCGCATCAGAGAAACAGAGACAACAGTTACCCGTGCCTCGAGAATCGGAGACCAAACCTTGGAGGCGATTCTCGACCTGTGTCTTTAAATCTCCTAGTGCTAAGACCCTCCGAGAGTGCAGATCGACGAGGATTTTTGTTTTTCCGAATTCATCCTGCCAAGACTGCAGCCCGCCGTTCAGCAGTGCCGATAACTGGCCCGCACTGATGGGCAAGCTGTGTCGGTTGGCTCGCACACGGTTGAGGAGCCGCGAGATCTGCTTTTCTCCCGCTTGTTTATCGCCCCAGATACGCAATCCTTGACGCCATTTATCGCACCGGATGTGGAATGAGGTATTGTTATTGATGTGCCCGAGAGCGTCCTCCGCGGGACGCGTCTCAAAGTACGGATCCCAATACGGTAGGTCGGTCCCAAGAACCAAGTCTCGGACGACCACGTCTAGGCGTCGACCATATACGTGAACGCAGGGCGGCTGCTCATAGTACTGGATCGTGAATCCAGACGAGGATTCGCGCAAACGATCGAGATCGGTCCGGATTACATCGAATACGTCCTTGGTGCAAGTGTACTTCGAGTGGAAGTGTGCTTGAACGGAAACCGTGCCTTTGTCTAGAAAGTCGAAGGACTTTTTGTTCAAGGTCCGCACCGCAGTTGCCGCCCCTTCCCCGGAGTAAAATTTCGCAAAGGCTGTGATTTTGGAGTGCGAAGGATCCGTCGGTAGCACTTCAAAGGAAGTCACCGTGCCACATTCCTTCAAAACGGCGAGTATCCTGTTATCTTGTGGTTCCAAGTAGGTCGGTTTATTCAAGGAGACAGAAGACGACCCAGCACAAAATGCATGAAGATCGTCCCTGTTCACTCTCGTGGGCAGACCGGCAAGACGCACCGGGCATACGCCGCTCTGAGTTGGTGTCCGATACTCCGCAATGATGGTGCGCTCTCCGAACATCATACCATTGAGCCTGGCGCTTTCATCCTTGGCCTTGCGCACGTTGGCATAGAATGCCCACCCCGACGAACTGGGCGCATCCCACATTAGTTTAACCTGAGCTCCGGGCTCATGCGCAATTCTTGAAACCGAGCCGGCGGTGCCAAGACGGGCACGTATCGCTTGCCCGTCAAAGATCACTCCATCCAGAGCTGCTCTCGCCTGGGCAGCTTGCATGGATTCTTCGAATTCGATATGTGCTTCAACTGCACCGGCTGATAAACGGAAGGTAGTGTTGTTCACCACACCATAGGACTCCGCCATTTGAAGAATATCATCATGAGTAATGCCGGCGGGATAGTTCGACAATATCACGCTCTGGGAGTCGAACGCGGTGATCACTTTTATAGGGACAGTCCCAGTACCGAAATGAACCTTGCAATCATAGACGGATCGCTGTAAGATACCCTATCCAGGACATGAGGCATTTTTCGGAGATTAGCGAAGAGACTCACAGGTTCTTCAGACACCAGTACAGGACCACCTGGCTCCGGTGTTTCCTACGACATTTGAGCCCTCATTGAGTTGCGAGCGGGAACAGACTGACCTGCGAAACTTCTGATTCATCGGAACCTACTTCCGGTTCTCGGACGTGGTGAAATCGACAGTTGTCTCCTTTAGCACAATAGCCCTGACCCCAGTATAGACAATTGCCTTTCTTTGCTGGTTTGACATCCAAGGGAGTTGCTTCAGGCCAGGAGCGATTCCAGGAATCCTCCGCTGCGGCATCGCCCACGATCCATGTGGTTTCCAGTTGGGAGTCGTGTTTCCATGCTGGGTTATCGTCAACCTCTTGTGGCCAGCCCGCACCGTTCTCTATCAGTCCAGAATGTTCGTGGGTGTCCTGAGCCCAGGTATCATGGCTTTTAGAGCCCGAAGACGATGCCATTGGATTCTCTTCTTCGGCCCATCCAGGTGCTACCTGTTCGTCCAGTCCGAGAGGAGGAACTTGCTCACTCCACCGAGGGGGTGCTGACGCCCATGCTGGATTTTCTTCGACCTCTTGGAACCAGGAGAAAGCGGTGGAAGTGTCATCCTTGCGCTCTGCGGCGGGAGGAGCTTCCCCAAGACGCGTTTGTTCGTCAGAACCCATGCTAAATTCTCTTCGACGTTAGTATCCGTCTGCCTCGCTTCGAATCCCGTCCCCCAGCTTCCATCCAAATCATGTCGGAAGTGGCATTTGTCACCCTTGCGACAATGAGCCTGAAATCGACACAGAGTCAAACTTTTTTGGACGTCAGTATCCGTCTGCCTCGCTTCGGGTTCCGTCCCCAGCTTCCATCCAAATCATGTCGGAAGCGGCATTTGTCACCCTTGCGACAATGACCTTGAAATCGACACAGAGTTAAATTTTCTTCGACGTCAGTATTCGTCTGCCTCGCTTCGGGTCCCGTCCCCAGCTTCCATCCAAATCATGTCGGAAGCGGCATTCGTTACCCTTGCGACAATGAGCCTGAAATCGACACATAGTGAATTTTTTTTCGACGTCAGTATCCGTCTGCCTCGCTTCGAATCCGTTCCCCAGCTTCCATCCAAATCATGGCGGAAGCGGCATTCGTTACCCTTGCGACAATGAGCCTGAAATCGACACAGAGGAGGTATGCTAGCGATTGGTGGCAAGGGTGACTTTTGCGCGCGGTCGTCGTGAAGGAACGGGCACAGATCCCCTTGGCACATCCAGGAAAGTATCTGCATGGGATAAGTCTTGGGGTCTTCGAGGGTTGGGAGCTGTTGATTGAACCCTGTTTACAGCCACATCTCTCTTCCAAGTCGCAGACACCGTCAGATATAAATCTACAGACGGGTGGACTTGTAGCGGCTGCATGGATCCTGTCCTCTCCGGATAACCGGATCCGATCGTCTACACTCTCGAGATCTTGGCAGGGAGTGGAAGAGTCGAACGGGGCAATGGGATCAATATCATGCTGTATCACACACGAATCCCCTCGAATGCATTCCCCTGTTTTCTCATGAGTACAAGGTTCAAATTCCGAGGCTTCCGCTGAGACTGGGACCACGCGGGGCGACGGGGCAAGGGAATCAGATGTGGGGAAAGCTCTGCCGTAGGTATTGGACTCAAAGCAGGGCTGCCCACTGACGCAGTCTCGTGGAGAAATTTACAATTTTCCCCGTTCCTGCATGAGCCTTGGCGGAAATATTTGCAAGGGACAGTGGGCTTGATATTCACGTCTGACGCTAGAACGCGTCAATGAACTTGATGAACGGAGGGTACATACTTCATTTACCAATATGAGAAAAACGGCATTTGTCGCCCTGTGTACAACGGTTCTGCTGAAAGAAAATACACGGAGGTCGAGCTAGATCGCCACGATCGGTGTGGAACACAGCAGGGAAATTGTCCACAGGTAGAGAAAAAGCACTGTGTTGTCGATAATACGACGGGCATGTGTGACTGTGGACGCATCCTAGACTCGAACCGGTAGCACGCAGACGACACGTGCTTTGATCATTGAAAATTGGGACGGGTGATCAAAGCTGTCGCTGCGGAGCGACTGGTAGATAATCAGGCCATTTTGGCGGGGACCGGAAATAGCCGAGTTTATGGGACTTAGTGAAATTTTGCGTTAGAGGCTTGTCTCGAAAGTTATCGTAGCGCCCTAATTTTTATATCATCCGACGCGCCTTCAGCCACTCATCGAAAGCTATATATTTATTCATTCTCAATGTCATTCCTTCGTCCGCAAATTGAGTCGCATCAAACTGCCCAGTTCTGCACGTGATACACTGTCATACACGCACACTGACAGTGCTGCAGCGCAAGAGTTGGCTTGTCATTAGAGAACACGAATGCTCAAAGTTTGAAGCAATCCCAAGTTTGTGAATGCTGCTGCTGAGAAGCAGCATGGGCAGCGTAGCAGATGCGAGTAGAATGGGGACACCTGTGGACATGCATCTGACAGTACATATGGGAAGGTCGCTGTATGCTACACGAAAGTCGTCTGTTCCCCATTCTTCGACGGCGCGAGACTCATCTATGATGAGTCCAATACGGGTGTCATGGAAAGATCGAGCTTGTAAGACGTGCTTGTGAAAAGAAACCTTCCTCCGATAGAGATCCCTTGGCTTGCTCTGCCATCAAGGCTACTAGTGGGCTAACCACGACGATGGTCTTCCGTGTTTGCTCATCATCGATGTCGGGGTCCCAGCAGTATCCAAAATGCAAGAGTTGTGCCGCCTCTTGTAGGCATCGAGCACGGTGTTCCGGCCTTGTATAGAAGTTTGCCGACACGCTCCTGTTGTGGATGAAGAGACGGGATATTCAAAGTGTGCGGTGAAGGTCGTTTGCGCGTTTGACACGCTCCGGGTCGAGCTGCGTTACGGGTTCGAAGGGCGTGAATGAGGTTAATGCGGAGATACACGGTATCACGGGGGATGTTGATCGGCGACGATTTGCGAGCTGTACGCAGGAAAAAAGCGGGAAAAGAAGGTATAGCTTTGGATGAGCGGTCGGAGGCGCGTACAATGGTATAAAAACCAGGGCGCTACGATGACTTTCGAGACAAGCCTCTAACGCAAAATTTCACTAAGTCCCATAAACCTCGGCTATTTCCGGTCCCCGCCAAAATGGCCTGATTATCTTCCAGTCGCTCCGCAGCGTGATGTGATGATTTGTCACCTGCGGACTACTGGTTTCGAGTCTAGACGCATCCACTGTTGTTGCAGGCTCCATGGCGCGCAGCCTGGTAGCTGGTCATCGTGAAAGAGCTGATGAAACAACCTCGAGGCGCGCCCACGTGAATGCCGTCTTGACTTTAATTCAGCTACGCGCCCGACGCGTCCTCCCGCATCTCGATAGCGGTTAAACAGTTGTCGCGCAACGGGTCTTATCTGCGCGCTGCTGCGGCTTCCGCCCTGGAGCACGTGGAGTGACGCCTTCAAGTTGCTCCCTTTCTCCTACTCCCATGGACGAGAAATCTTTCTTCCCCCAGCCGCCCCCGGCGCAAAAACCAGCTCGCCGCCACCGCGGTCTACTTCTAGCTGCACTCACCTGCATTTCTATTTATCTGCTCTCTGGGCGTCACTATGCGCTCAGCCTTCTTGGCCGCGGCGAACATCAAGCTGCAGCGGCCTCATGCTCCCAGGTCGACCTCCTCACTCCGGCGCGCAACGCAGAATTACTTGAAAGTTTTGGCAACTTCATCGGCACAGCAGAGTTCAAAGCCAAAGCCATCCAATGGCTCGCAGGTGCCGTGCAGGTCAGGTATGTATCTTATGCTCGCAGTTCCTTCCAATTTCTCAACCTTTTTTGCTCTGCAGCACAGAGGTCTTCGATGCGATGCCGCCCGTCGGCCAAGACCCCCGCTGGGAAGTGTTCGCGCCCTTCCACGATTACTTACTTGCTGAATTCCCGCTCGTGTTCGTATTTAATCGTTTCTGTTTACAAAGATAAGCAGCTGAGACCGTGAACGATCCGCAGGCACTCTACGCTATCCTTGACCAAGGTCAATACCTACGGTCTTCTCTATGAATGGACGGGTTCTGCAGGTTCCGACCTCAAACCCATTTTGCTTACCGCGCACCAGGGTATGTTATCTCTTTCCAGTGAAGTGTCGCGCTGAATCTTGTACCAAGATGTTGTGCCGGTCGAGCCGAAGACTTACGGAGGTTCGTTGGTTTTTTGTCGTTCGAAAGAAAGCTATACCAGTTTACAGAATGGGAACACCCGCCCTACTCGGGGTACTTTGACGGTAAGCAAGCGCCTCACTTCCCATTATTGTTCCAGTACCTCAATATCATGCAGGAGAATACATCTGGGGCCGTGGCAGCAATGACGATAAGAGCGGCCTCATTGGCATCATGTCTGGTCTCTTCGTGCAGCGGTTACTTGCGCTAATCTCACATCTTCTAGGACGTCGATCGAGACACTGATCGCTCAAGGCTTCAAGCCGACCCGCACCGTTGTGCTCGCCTTCGGTTTCGACGAGGAGGCCTCGGGGCGCCAGGGTGCAGGGGCGCTCGGTGAAGCAATGCGCAGCATCTACGGGGACAATCATCCCTTTGCATTCATAGTCGACGAGGGCGGCGGATTCACCAAGACTTACGATACAGTGATTGCGATGCCCGCCGTCGCGGAGAAGGGTTATCTGGATACCCTTGTCGAAGTGGCGTCGCCTGGGGGGCACTCGTCCATCCCCCCGAGCACACAGTATGTGCGCGTCTTCGATCTTGCATGCTTCTTTCCGACGTTTTTTGCACAGACGATCGGCATCCTGGCAGCGCTTTTGGTTGAGTACGAGAAAAATCCATACCCGGCCGAGATGGCAAGTCCTCATCCACACGCCTGTCTCCCTGCTGACGTTAATCCAGTCCGTGAATCCGTTCCCTACAAGACACTGCAATGTCTCGGCCAACACGCTGCAAAGATGCCCAAGCGCCTCAGGAAGCTTATTAGGCGTTCGGCGCATTCGAATCATGCCCTGCACGAGCTTGAAGATGTGCTCTTCGAAGATAAGGGATATCGCAGCCTCTTTGGGACCACGCAGGCAATCGACATTATCCAAGGTAATGGTTTCGATTAGTCCAGAATGATATCTAATGATATTCGATTTCTTTCCTTCTTCAGGTGGCGTCAAGGCCAATGCGCTGCCCGAGCAAGCTTCCGCGTTGGTGAACCACCGCATCGCGACCCAAAGGTGTGCACCATTCTGTGTATCGAATCCGAAACATTGATTCTCGACTCAGCTCTGTGAAAGAGGTTCAGGACCACGACGCGGCGCGGCTCAAAGACCTTGCAGTCAAATTCAACCTGACATACACGGCATTTGGCGCAGCATTGTCCGAGCCGGGTGCGCCTGCGTATGGAACACTTGAGCTCAGAGATGCGTACAACACCTCACTTGAGCCCGCCCCGGTGTCGCCCCTCCAAGGGAAAGGGTCGGAAGCGTATGAGCTGCTCTCCGGAACGATCAAGGCAACATTCAGCGCGCACCGCGCCGGTCTGGAGGGATCCAAAGAGATCATTGTCGCACCGGGCATTAGCACGGGAACACCGGTGCGTACCGTGCCGCACCAGATTGAAAGTGTGATTGATCTTGGATGCAGACACGCGCTACTACTGGCAGCTTTCCCGTAGCATCTTCCGGTGAGTAACAAGTATGTCCATTCGCAGCTAGATGGGATGCCTCGATTTTGCCAGGTATAACCACAAAAACACCATTGGGGCCGAGAACCGCTTGAGTGGCGCTCACACTGTGAATGAAGGTGCGTCTCGACCTGTGTTGATCACATTTGAGTTGCTTGACGGCCGCACAGCGATGCCGGCGGACGCTCTACTGGAGATGGTCCGGTTCTTTGCGACGCTCATTTTGAATGCGGACGAATCGACCACGGTATGATGAGTTGATGCTGTATATATAGTTCGTTGGGGGACCCATAGCTATTTATATGCTGCGGATGAGACAATGCCAACTTGAACTACAAATGCAAACACAGTTCGGCTACAGCGTGTACATGTTCTTCCGCAACCGTGACGATGCCTCAACCTACACGACCCAGCCAGGCTCATAGACATTCCGACTCGTCCCCGCCTGCCCTGTTTCCCGAACCCTCTTCCAAGATCATTTCTTCGGTTCGTCGGACACTGGGCAAACGCAGGGACTCTCCGCCGGTCCCAACTTTCTCCGAGCGTCCCCCAACATCCTTCCGATACGATGCCAGCGTGGCTCGTCCCACAGTCGAGCAGATAGCCCTCGGCTTGCACCTGTCGCGTACCCCTCATATCCGTGGTGCCCCAAAGTATCCCGCACCCGCTTCACATCCGCAGCCGACACAGAAACCCGTGCCCCTGTTACCCCCTCCGCCTGCCCGCTCATCCCTGAAAAAGACCGCATTTGTGTCGTCCTCTTCTACCGATGTCACTTCTACTACACCTTCCACGCCGCACTCCTCCGACTGGAGTAACACATCCCTGCGAGTGCGATTTTCCCGTTTCCTTCCCCTATCAGTGCGTGGGCCCGCACCCGAATCCCCGGCCTCGTCTCCCCGCACCAGCTCGTCCGACCTTCAACAGCCCCGGAAAAAGGCTGTCCGGTTCTCGAGCACAGTGAAGGAAGAGGATTAGCATCTATTGTTATTCATTCATATATTTCCGCGCTGCGGGTGTACAATTATCATCTTTACGGTGAGTGCTACCGACGTAGGAATCGTTGCACTTGTTTATTGTTTGCAGACCTTTCCAACGTGCCACCTTCCTCCCCACTTCCAATGCGCATCCAGCATAGACTCCATTCGCATACAATTGCTTCAGTTAGCAGCCACACGCACGTATTGTTATTAGCGGTATCTATTGGCTTGGATGTTGAACATCAACGTTTCAACCTCGAGGACACCGAGGAGTTTTAGACGGTCGTGGCTCAACACTAATGTTGCCCCGCGTGCCGCAAGTTGGTGTACTGATATGTTGTACTCCCAATGAAAATTGAAGGGTTTCGCACTCGTTCGGAGTAGATTCGAGTAAACGTGGACTGATTCATTTTCCCGTCAAGGACGTCATCTCACCCAAATCTGGAACCTTGACCTTGCGCATCAATATTCTGCGCTTTGACCGCCCGCTGCTCGATAGCATGCGACACCCTAACTGAATACAATGATCACTGCTCGCTCTGCACGTCAACTTCCAAAATTAAACCGAGTTCGAATATAATTCAACTCTCTGAGTTTTGTCGGGACGGATATCAAGTCTGAGCGAATGGGTCCACAGCCCTCAAAAACAGCACTGCTTTAGCCCCTTTCGGCCCGGTGCGCCATTCAGCTCTACTGCATTAGACAACTTGCCAACCTTCCATGTTGACCGGAATGGCTTTGAGGCGCCAACAGATCAGACAGAGCACGGGGCACGAGCCGCAGCTGGAAATTTTACGACAGCGATACGGACATTCGGGCTGCCTGTGCAACGGTATAATTTTATGGGTACCGCGTTGAATAAGTTGGCTTAGACGCCGTGAGGACCTGGGCACAGATGGCTTTGACGGAGAAACCCTGGAATTGCGTTGGAATCGAGACTATTCAGCTGGCGAACTTGAACAGGCGAAAAAAAAAGCCAAAGGCTAAAGGACTTTATCATGAGCGCGCAAGTCGGATCTTGAAATACCACAACGCTCCCGGTGCACAGGAGATAAGGTAGACAGGCAAAGCATAAGGAGAAATGGAAGGTAAATTCGGTAGAAGTTGACAACAAGCGCCCAGCGGCCCACCGGTGGGGACTCGGAGTGCCGTCCGCATTCGTTGGACCTGGGGCTAAAACAGTGGAATGCTCAAAGCCGGCCCGGAAAAAATCTGGCACAAACGAGGAACATTAGCGCCGAGACGTCGACCAAGGTTTCCAAAGAAAATGCACGACCCTGCAAACTCCGGACGTGATGCTTACCAGCAGGATAACCGCGACCGGGTACTCGAAAAGAGATTCAAGATAGAAGATCCGCGACGCGGAATGGATTGCAAACGCAAGGTACAGCTGGCAGAGTCACCCCACATGTCTAGTCGCTTCTCTTGACGAAAACACCTGTACGATGCCAGAAAAGATGTTCCTCGGGCTCGCCCTCTTTCCCCCAGACCTTCCAATCGGACCAAACACTTCTCCCTTCCACATCCTGCACCCTCTCAATCCATAGATGTGTTGGACGGTCAAGGCAGCAGCCGTCAAAAGCAATTTTCCAAATCGGCGTCCAGAAATTTTGCCACCATGCAACATCCGCACGAGGACTCAGGACGTGCTCGTAGAAGAGCAGCATCCCGCCGGGCACAAGAACATCATTTACCAAATTCGCGAGCGTCTTCTCCGGGTTTGGGATGCTGCAGAGGGTCATTATAGATAGCATTGTGTCCGCCTGCAGACCCGCGCTGTCTAGCCCCTTGCGGATGGCCGAAATATCCTCCGCGCCACAGGAGAGGATGAGTAAAGTGCCGTCTGCCTCTCGAAAACCTGCTGCTTCTGCGCGTGAGCGGATCTCCTTGTGCATCAGTGCATTGGGCTCGAGTGCGATGTACGCTGTCACTGCATGAGGGTCAAAATATTGTAACGCGTGTCCATGGCCTGGAGATGTCAGATCTTAGATAACAGGGAGCGTATGTCTGAATTGTTCAAGTACCTGCGCCGATGTCAAGTACGGTTTTTTTCGCGTACGGCGTGATGAGCAAACGCTTCGTCGGGCGGGCACCTTCATCTGTGGGTGCAGCGAACGCCGACCATACCTAGTTTTGTATTCGCACATGCTATGTGAATTCCACGTACGCCAGACACACCATAGCCATGAAGTGACGTGAAAGAGCCGCTGGGCGAAAAATCAGAGACGGTTGGCGAGAAATCGCCCCTAAGGTGGGCAAGGTGGCGACACGCAAGGCAGAAAATAGGTCTTGCAAAAGCCCGAAAGATGTAGCAAGCTTCATCCCAGCGAGGACCAGGTGAGTAGTACACCGTGAGGCGCTGAAGTTCGAGTGTGTGGCCTCAAGGTAGCGGCGCTCGCGTCTACAAATACAGGGACCTGCCAGTTGATTGTTTCTCCATTGAGTACACGGAATGACTGAGACGGTGTCGCGCATGAGGAAATTGGGACCGAGACGCCCGGCGAGCGCTTAATGATATGGATACAATAAGTCAAAGTACAGAAGCACACGAAGTATCTAAATAAAGGCTTGCAGCGGGTGCCTGTCAAACACGTTTGGCCCTTCACTCAACTCGCCGAGATCAGGATAGAATGGAACTAGCGCATCCGCTGCACCAAGGTAGAGGGCATTGTAGACGCGCCAGTAGACCTCGCGGACCTTACGTGCGGGGTGGAAAAAGACCTTGTAAGACATAGCTAAGCAGGACCCCGGGACCAAGGGTGACTCGCATGGCCTCGATGGCGTCCATGACCGCTCCGATCACATGCGGCGATGTCTCGAAGCAATTGGGCCACACCAAATTCATCAGGTGCAGCATCGAGTCTTCGCATCCAAGTCCAGCGACTCCCAAAGCAAGGTGCTTGACAATCGTACTTGCAGTCTGCCGGTGAACCAGGTCGCGGTCTGTCAACGCGTCTTCGAGCATCGTCACGACCGAATCGCAGTAGTAAGCCGATTGCGGCCCTACATACTCGAAAACGAAGGACAGTGCCTTAAGACACCCCGTTCGCACATTCAGTTCTGCGGTCCGATACTCGTTCAGAATAGCCGGTATGCATGTGAAGGCTAGTAGCGACAGTTCAGTAAACGATCCAGATTGAAAGAGGTATTTCTCGACTCACGACCACAAGTTTCCGCGACAATCGCGATTGCAACGGTGCTGCACACACGACTCTGCCGTTCTTGCACACGAAGGTTGGTCAAAAGGACCGAAAGAACGTCCTGGGGACCCAGACTTTTGGCGATATACCCGAAAGAGTTGACCGCAGCGCGCCTAATTCCCTTTTTGTGGGCCTTGAGAAGGTCGAGTAGCTCAAAGCAGATTCGCATCCACTCTCGGGCAGGTACAAATTCCGCGCCACGGTCAGCTGAGAGTATTCATCAGCACGAGAGAAAATTTGGCAGCCAGAGAGAACGCACCGATACGACCTATCAAATTGATAGACGCCTCTTGCACCTTCTCGTGTCTGTTGCGTAAAATGGGAGTCATGCGAGGGACTACAAAGAAGAGTTTTTCAGTTATCCAGCTTTTGCGATAGGAAAGAACACGCACGGAGATCTTTCACAGGCGGATTCATCTGGGTCATTCCAACAACGTTCGCGATAGCCCCCTCGGCGGCGATGATACTGCCGAGCGTGTCCGGATACTCCTCTCCGAGTTGCTCGAATAACACAAGCCCAAGCTTGCTCAGCAGTTGGTCCTCTCCACACTGTTTGATGACGATGGCGAGCCGCGTTGTGAGATCGGCAGCCTGTTGACGAACCTTCGCACTCTTGTTGTTGAGCCGCCAAAGAATGGTGGAGACAATTTGCGTGAGATATGGCTTGACTCGAATGCCCAAGGCATTCACGACCGTCCCAAAACCATCCAACATGACCTGGTCCTCCGTCGTCTGCTCCTGGAAAGAGTAGATGATGCCATCCACGAGCCGGACCTCGAGCCGTTCGTCAATGTCAGATGCTCCAAGCTTTTCGACGACTTTAGTGATAGTCTCCATGACCATTTTGCGGTAGGGCTCTGCCTCGTCCTTCAGCTCGTTGACCACCCTGCCCACAATCTCCGCTACACCAGCCTTTTCGGCAAGCTCGACCGTGGTTTCAACGACCTGGCGATAATTCCTCCGGTCAAGGGCCATGCGACGCACCCAGAAAGCTTTGAAGAAGTCGGGCAGGATGTCGTGCTTGATGTACGAGGGCGTCACACCCTCCGTCGCAGCACACTGCTTCACGACCTTCAGCACGATCTTCTTCATTTCCTCGTCCGATGTCTGGAATTCCCGAATAAGGATAACCGTCACTTCCTTCGTGTAGTAGGAAGCATACTCAGGGTCCATGAGCGGGATGATGAAGCCAATGGCTTTGAGGAACGCAGCGAGACCCTTGCCACGGTGGAGACGAATGCCGGTCCACAGCGGTTTTAGGACGTTATCGAAAGACTCGATACCGTAGGGCGCAGCAGCTTCAGCAAGCGCAGCCAGACCTAGCGCGGTCATCGTACGAACCTTTTGCTGTTCATCGGAGAGGCCGCGAGCGATACATTCCACCAAATTTCGCAGATGGGGAAGCACAGCGCATCCCATCATGATGGCGATCTGCTGGACAATGCGAATGCCGGTGTGCCTGGCTTGCCACGACTTTTTGGAACCGCAGACTGCCTTGAGAAAGGGAAGGAGCGACGGGATTCCTAACGCCGATGCAACGACTGAGAATGCGCGGGCGGTCGTGTTGCGCACATACTCATCGGCATGGTCGATATCCGGTCGCATGGTGGAGATCATGTGTGCAAGGCCCGCTGCCTTGGAGAGATTAGAGATGATCTCGCGTCCCTCTACACGAGCATAGTAGTCTTCGTCGATGAGAAGAGGTTCAATGACGACAAGGATTTTATGGACGTAGGGGCGGACGAGGTCGTCGAGTTTGTAGAGTACACGATCGATAACTTTGACAAGAAGATGGCGTTCCTGGTCCTCTAGCGTACGCTCCATGAGCAGGGGAAGAATCTTGTCGAATAGAGGTGCAGCCCCGAATTCACGAGCTTTATCAGTGATCTGGCGCAGAGCAGTTTTACGAACAGGTGGAGTACCGTTCTTGATTTTGAGGAGCAAACGCATAATTTTGCGCTCTTTCATTTCGTCAACGGATAATTCAGTCTCGTCCTCGTCCGTAAGAATTTTGGCGAAATACTGGGCATCCTCGGCCTTGAAGAAGGCAAGATTACCAACACCTGGGATCTCCGTGGGGAGGTCAGGAGCGAGACCGGCCGCTGCCGCGATTGCAGCTGCATCCGAGCTCTCTTGGATTTGGAAGCCACCAGCAGCGCCGATCGGGGTAGCCATGAGTCGACGAGGAGCCACGCTTGGAGCATAACCCGGTGGGGGAGTGACGATGGCATAGCCAGTGGCGGGAAGAACAATGTCAAGTTCCTCATCGGTGAGATATCTGTTGTGCTTGTCCTCCTGCATGACGCCCGGCGCGTTCATGATGATGGGCGTCATGGGTATCTCCATCCCACCATTGGCGGCCATGGGCGTCTGATCCCAACGGGAGCGTTTGGGAGTTTCAGCAGGGCCAGTCTCCGCTGGCGTAGCGTCCCAACGGGAGCGACGCTTCTTGGGGGCGTTGGCTTCGATGGCTTCCTTCGACCATTCGCCGGTGCCTTTCTCGTCGCCCGACTCATCCCACCGCTGCTTGCGCTTTCGTGATGCGCCATCTTGAATAGCCGCTTCTATGAAATCTTCGGCTTCCGTGGTGGAGCTGGAAGCGGGCGGAGTCTTGTCCAGATCCATCTTCATCTTTCCCTCCTCTCGTTCGCGCCGTTCCTTTTCCTCGATGGCGCGTTTGACCCTCAGCTCCTCCTGTTCAAGACGGGACAAACGCATGGCGTCCTTATAACCGCCCTCGAGCTCCTTTCCATCCTCGGCATCCTGGAAGGCATCGGCGCTGGAGACGGCTACACGATCGAAACGGCGGTTGTGGTAGTCGGACTGGCGCGCAGCAATTTGGCGTTTCGAGGCTGTCTCGGCGAAGGGTCGACATTTTCCTCTTCAGCAAGGTCAGCAAACTCCTGAAGAATCTCCTTTGGTGCGGTGAAGGAGTCGAGGAGTCGAGGAGAACCTGGCGGCGACATTTAAGAGTCAAGAGTATGGCCGGTACCGTGACTAATCTGACGGCGACAGAGGTATTTAAACTCCGCTTTCTTTGCCGACACTTTTTCATCTTGCCACAAACCAACACATTGTGAGTCTCCCTTCCTCGTCATCCCTGATGACTTCTTTGCCGCCCCAGTCGTAGCTTCATGCTTTGACGAACGGCAGAGCACAAAGCCAAACAGTTGCACCTCTGATTCTACTTTTTCTTGTCCCTCGTCCGATGTATTCTGTTGCTTACTGACATCTCTTTCTCTGTAGATGCTCGTGAGTTTCATTCTCTCGCTCGTTCAATGATGTGAACCTTCACACCAACTCCGAAGCCTTTGGCGATGGGGATACAATTGAACAAAATACTAAGAACAGCCAGCTGATCCTTTATTCCTTATGTCTCCGCCCTGTTGCGTGCCTGATCTGACTGTGTTTCACAGAGAGCTACCTACAAGTGTTCGTGTACAATGTTGTTTGGAATCCATTCTTTCCCATTGTGCTTGAAACTACGAGAACTTGAGAACACGAATTTATGCGTGGTCAAGTAATCCATGGATACATTGTCATTATAGTGATACATTCTTTCCGTTCGCGAGTATTCGTGGTCAAAAGAACGCGTCGAACACACGCCCGAGGAAGGAACGAGTCTGGACCGGCGCTTGAGGTTCTCCACCTTCGGCTTCCTCCTCTTCTCCATCACTTATAGTAAAATCCTCCTCCTCCTCACCGGTAGTACCGACAACACGTCCGCGCCCATCCGTCATGAATCCGGCAACTGGCGGCGAAGGGGGCTTCTCGTGGTCAGATAAACCGGGCACGGAAAAAGCGCCGCGAAACGTGCTCGATGCGCGGCGGATGGGCGAACCGGACGCCGAGCTCCAAACGACTCGTCCTCGGCCATCCGTAAGGAAAGGCGGTTCATTGTGCTCAACGACATTGTCAGCGTTTACGTCAGACCGCTCTTCTACATCGGGTGACGAGGACGCGAAATGCGTCGGAGCGGTGTTTGGTTCAGCGAGGGAGGCCTCAGCGTGCACAGAAGATGCCCCCCACAGAGTCGCAAACGCGCTCCTGTTCTGGCGCGCCTGCATGCCAGGGTCGAACTCCAGATCAAAAGGTCTAACCGGTGCTGGCCGCTCATCTACAGCCTCGTGGTCCTCTGAGCTCAAGTCCTCGTCCTCGTCACTTTCTGAGTCAGAGGAGTGACTGACGTTGGCCAACGCTGGGATCTCGTCGTCGTTCTCATGGTCGGACATCGTGGGCAGAGACCAGTCCTGGCTGTTGGTATGACTGATACGTTCCAAGGGAGGCATTTCCCCGCCGTCCTCTGGTTCACTCTCTCTGTCGGAGTCGGTGGCGACCGCTTGGAAGGTCAAGGAAGCAAGCATCTGGTCGGCCTGTAACCGTAAGCAAGAGGAACTATAAGGCGCATGAGCACGCACCAAGCGCTCTAAACGCCGCATGACCGTAATCTCGTCTTCGTCGCCGTCGGGAATGGGAAAGGTGCGCAGCGGAGGGTCGAAGGCAAGGCCTGCCGTCTCTGCGAAAACACCAAGGGACCGGAAGAAATCCGTCCGGTGTGCAAATGATGGGGCGGCGTCGCGCCGTGCTGCATAACGCTAAAGACAATAGCTATGGATCAAAAACACATCGTCTGCGGAAATGCAAGCACGCACGCGCATGGAGGCATCAACACCCTGACCGAATGTATAATCTGAGCCATCCCGGTTCGAGTGCTGATAGAAACAGTCTTTGCCGAAAGGGCAAAAGGGACGGGAAGGTGTAGCGACAAGTGACAGCTGGAAGTACCTAACTCGGCATCATTGGACCTATATACGCACAGGAAGGCAGACGCACGCACCTGCAGGGAACTCTGGCCATACTTTCCATGTATCGGGCCAATATATTGTCTTTGGCCTCACCATGAGGATAAAACTTGGAGGAGGGATGATAAACTTGGAGGGCTGGCGACACATGGGGCAGCGCTTTGTGTTTCCAGAACCTGCATCGGGCCTATTGGCGGGGTCCCGCCATTGCTTTATGCACTGGTGAATGGATGTGTGAATAATTTTGGAAATAGGAGATAGTCATACAGTAATGCAGAATATGTGGCTGCAGCCGTCTAGTGATTCATCAGCGCCAGTTCTGGGGCTTCAAAAACGTAAAGGACGCACTGAGGAGGCCGTATGTGACGGGCTTCTCAAAGCAGATGGAACAGAGATCATCCTCGTCGGCGATAACCTCCTTCTCCTTGCCTTTGAGGGTATGGGTAAACCAGCACTTAGTACCCCATTTACAGAACCCTGAGAAGAATGAGAACAAGGCCCCGTTGTGAGATGGATACTGCGCAGACCGGCAGCATAAAATCGGCAAGACTTGGATGAGTCGTAAGGTGTCAACTCTTGGTCATGCAGGAACTTGCAATTCGCGCCAGCAAAGCAGCCCCTAGGCGTGTCGTAGTATTTGCACTGGCCGCGGGGCTTTGAAGTTGCGGGGCGTCCCGCAGGCGTGCCCGACATGGTCGCTCGAAGCTAGGAGTGATGCTTTGCCGCTTTGCCGAGCACCTCAAGGACAAATGATGTGTGACCCTCTTTGACCTCTCGCGTCAGGGCCATTGGCCGCTTGAACACTTTACGCGTCTCTAACCACCAATACTCTGCGTCCTGCACTTTCGAGAACGCGCGACCCGGGCTAACAGCAACAACTTCTTCAATCTGACATGGACGTCATCAGCCTCGGAGATCTCGATCTCTTGAGTGAGTCTGACTCTTAGTCCGACCGTCGCGAAGTACGTCATGTGGTGAATGGCGGTTGATCTTGGCAATGGTTATCTGGCCGAGATATCTGGTCCAGTCTCGGAGGTGGCAATAACGATTGGCGCACAATCGGCGTGCTTGAGCGACTCCGGACGCTCAACGGTGACAAACTAACGTCTGAAGAACTCAACGACTTTCACTACCTCTACGGCTCGGTCAAGTACATCAGCGACGAACAGGATCACGCGATGTAGACCCTTTTCAGGGCTGCGGTGGCTTGGAACGAGGTCAACCTGTGGACCATGGCCTGCAAAGAGTTCTGTGGTCCAGATATGTCTATACGCGTTGACAGAGGAAGACTTACAAGATTCATGCATCAAGTTCGGGTTCGGTGTGCTTGCGGACAGGGACTTGGAGGCTCAGCGCTGGGCGGCAACGTCTACTCGCATTTTCCTAGTCTGCGTCTGCAATTCGTGCAAAGCCTGCGGGACGTTCTCGGTGCAGATGAAGATGCTACAAGCCTTCACCAACCAGGTTCTTATCGAAGCAGCTCAGATGCTACGTGATCGGTATGTCGATCGTCGTCGTACAGCGGCTTATCCGTATACGAACGAGACCAGATTGCTTCCGCAGATACTGAAGCAGACTACGCTGTGCAACTTGATGTATCTGGAACAACAGCGTCTCGATTGGTTGCATAATTACTGGACGACTACATCGGCACCACTTTCGGAAGCAGAGGCGACGGCGCCCAAAGAGGTTATCATCAAGCTACTTGAAACTATAATGCGCATGAAGGAGCTCTCCATCCAAAGGACCGTAAACACCGTCGCGGACGTCCATCGTAACGCTTACTCCAGACAACCAACAGTCCCCGAGGGTGACCCGAGTGCCGCTGTCTGCCTCATTGCCAAATGTTTGGACTATGATAACGCTCAGCTTGCTGTACATTTGTCATTCCTCCAGCCGATCCATTGAATATGTGCAGAAGAATGCAGAGATTTCCCGTGCATCAAAGCGGAAAGGGCTATTGTGCACGACTTTCTGCGAGAAGGCAGGCACCCACGCGATATCATCGAGATTGACTCCGACTGCCTACATAACGTCGTTACTTGTACACACACTTATTTGTTCTTGATCAATTTCCTTTTATGGTCTGTCCGTTACTTCTTTCGGCTACTAATCTAGTAGCAATGACGCACCGTTGACGCGTCTTTGAGTTCCGCCTTGTTTTGAACCACCATCATCATGCCCAAGGGCCGATCCAACTACGGCAAAAAGCCGACCGTCTCCATCCCAAACGCAACGGCTCAAAGTCTTCCTCCAGCTCTTCCCAGACCAGCCCGGTCGAGCCAAAGACACCAAAGACCCCCGCCGACGAGGGCATCGAATTCTTCCAGTCCAGCCTCGCGCCGGGAGAGACCCCCATTCAGGTCTATGAGCTCCGTCTCGACGCCGATGGCGCTCCCCACAAAGATCGCTCGGTGTGTTTTTGATCTCCTTCAACGCGTCTCGCCGTGTCTCAATCAATCTCGCCAGTACATTCGTCTACCCCCTGCATACGTTCCATACATCCTCCGTGTCTCCATCGATGCTGGTACCCCTGCCGCCAAGAATGGCGTCTTCAAGACAAACTTTCCTCTAGATGGAGGCAAGTTCGGTCGCGACAAGTTCACGAAACGCAAGTACGCGTATTTCTCTTCTCTTCTGTGTCTACCCTCATAATTCCGTGTATAAGACTCCCCACCGACCTTTCAAAACCAATCCAGGTGGATCTCCCCATATCGCACGCCGGTGCTTTCGTGTTCTGGGTCGAATACGATGGCAATGTCCCAGGCGAGCGCGTCAAAGGCCGCGAAGGTTATTTCAACATTGATCCCATCCTCCGCACAAAGTCTCGCAGCCCCATTCTCAAGGACGGCAAGCCAACGTGGTCCCCCATCACTCTTGGCTCGCAGTCCGTCAATCTGCCCTTGGACGGCCTCTCCATCCTTACTGTCGTGTCAAAGTGGATGGGGCCTATTTCGAACTGGCCACAGTTTTTCGCCGAGGCAAAGGATAGAGGTTATACGATGCTGCATTATACTCCTCTTCAAGAGAGAGGCCATAGCGACAGCCCATATTCGATCAGAGACCAGTTGAAATACGACCAGTCTATGTTCGACGTCAAGGGACGCGGTTCCGACGGCGGTAAGGCCCAGATGGAACGAATTCTTAAGGCTGCAAGAGAAGATTTCGGCCTGCTTAGTTTGACTGATGTTGTCCTCAATCACACCGCGGATGACAGTCCATGGTTAGTCCAACAACCTGAAGCAGGTTTGTGTCCCCTCGTTCTCTTCGATGTACGAAATCTGAAGGAACGACACAGGATTCAGCCCCGCAAATTCTCCGCACCTTACCCCCGCCTTGGAGCTTGATTCTGCTATCATCCAGTTATCGAACGAACTCGCTAAAAAGATGCTCCCTACCTCTGTCTCTAATGAAGGAGACCTTGACGCACTCACATCTGCGTTTCGAGATGTCGTAAAGGGGTTGAACCTGTGGCAATACTACGTCTTGGACGTCGCCCGTGAAAAAGACTCGATCAAGGCAGCGTTGACTTCCAACAAGATCGTTGCTTGGGATGGTCCTTCAGTGACCCAGAAGACTGTTGTAGAGATTGCCGAGATTTTGCGCAACTCGGGCAAGATCCAGGGACTTGGTAAACTCGCTTCTCGCTTTGGCGTGAACGTTGACCCTGGCGTCTCCGCTGGACTGGTGAAGGCCGCATTTGTTGATGTGCTAGAGATCGATTCTTTGGCCGACGCGTGGATCAGGATAGTCGATGTTCTCAATGTTCCTCTCTACCAAGAGTGGGAGGAAGATACCAAGGTCGCAGTCGACAATGTCAGGAATCGTCTCAAATACACTCGTTTGGATGATCACGGTCCAAAGCTCGGGCCTATTTCCAAGTCGTGCGTGAATACATTGATTTTCATTCTTCTCAAGATAACGAGGTCATGCAGGTCTCCTCTCGTCGAGCCTTATTTTACGCGACTGGCTCCGACGTCGGACGCTGACCCTCTGGTGTATTCTCTAGCTAACAATGGCTGGATCTGGGCTGCCGACCCTCTTCAGAACTTCGCAGAGCTCCCATCCAAATGCTATCTTCGGCGTGAAGTGATCGTCTGGGGCGACTGCGTCAAACTGCGGTACGGCTCTGGCCCAGATGATAATCCCTGGCTGTGGTCGCATATGCAGTCCTACGTCGAGTCCCTTGCCGCTTCCTTTGACGGGTTCCGTATCGATAACTGCCACTCGACGCCACTTCACGTAGGGGTCGCGATGCTTGACGCCGCCCGCGTGGTTAACCCGGACTTGTATGTCTGTGCGGAGCTCTTTACGGGGAACGAGGAGATGGACCTTACTTTCGTCAAGCGTCTGGGAATCAATAGCTTGATCAGGGAGAGTGGAAATGGTTGGGATCCGAAGGAGCTGTCTCGACTCATTTACCGCCACGGAGTCGGTAAACCGATTGGTCCGTCTTTCCTTCCTATCCCTTGTTGCCACAAGGCTGACGGAATGGATAGGATCCATGGATTCGGCTTGTTTGACCAGTGTGGAAGAACTCGCGTCACCGACTGGCAAGGGTCCCGTGCGCTCTTGTGTCGTCACCCCTCTCAATGGCTCTACTCCTCATGCTCTATTGTATGACCTCACTCATGACAACGAGACCTATGCAGACAAACGTTCCGCGGAAGACGCTCTGTCAACGGGCGCATTAGTGACTTTCAGCTATTCGGCCATCGGTTCGGTCAAGGGCTTTGACGATTTGTATCCGAAGTTGCTGAACCTGGTTGGCGAAAAAAGAAAGTACGAGCTTACGGGGCTGGGAGTCGGAAGTGGAATCGCTCGCATCAAACATGTACTCAATGGTCTGCATACGGAGATGATTCTCAACGGGTATCAGGAGGGGCATGTACATCAAGAGAACGACGTAGGTTGGCAGCTTTTCACTTTGAACACAATCTAACTTCTGATCACAGTACATTGTCTTGCACCGTGTGCACCCGGCCACACAGAAAGGTTATTTGCTCGTCGCACACACGGCGTTTTCCAAAGGATCCAAGGACCGCGGTTACAGTGGGTCGCTTTTGTCTTTTCCTGGCTTGACATGGAACATGAGCTTCTCTGTAGTCAACCCCATCAAACTTCGTCGTACCCGCGTCAAATTCATACTGGGTGCGAGCCTTGAGTTCGCTTCGTACGACGTACCAAAGGATGCTCCAACTCTTCGAGGAATGCCCGCAAAGCTCGTTGAGATGCCACCCGTCGTCGTTCCTCAAGGGCTCGACGTCGACGGCCCGTATTCGGAGATCAGCGTCCCAGATCAATTCCCTCCCGGCACCATCATGCTCTTCGAGACCCACACGCAGGACCACGATGTATCCTTGGACGCGTTCTGCACCTCGGGAGCCAAGGAGGCGTTTGCAGATTTGGATCTAGTTGGTCTCAGTGTGGTATTGCACCGCGCCGATGGCGAGGAGCGCGACGCGAGTGGGGGTGAGTTCGGGGTCTACGACGTGCCTGGGCTGGGCACGATGGTTTATTGCGGGCTCCAGGGGTGGATGCACCCCCTCCAACATATCATGCGCTACAACGACTTAGGCCATCCGCTTTGCGCGCATTTGCGTGAAGGGAGTTGGGCGCTGGATTATGTGCATCAACGGTTGATCAAGTAAGTCCATGCTGCTCAAATCGTCTTGGTAATCTCACCTTTGTAGGCAATCGGAAGTGATGCCTCGCCTGGTCAAGCCAGCAGAGTGGTTCAAGGAACGTTTCGACCGCATCAAGGCGGGCGTCCCCCCGCACCTCAGGCCGAAGTATTTCGCTGTCGTCATCTCGGAGGCGTATAAGGCGGCACGCAGCGCGGTGGTCGAGCAGTCATCTGAGTTCATCTCGTCCGGTCATTCATTCACGCAAGATCTTGCTCTATGCTCCGTACAGATGTATGGATTGGTCAAATCAGCGTCACTTGATCCTGGTGTTGCAACACCATCGTTGGCTGCCGGGCTCCCGCACTTTGCAGCCGGGTGGGCCCGCTGCTGGGGAAGAGATGTTTTCATTTCCTTACGCGGCCTGTTCCTGACTACAGGTAATTTCGACGGCGCGAAAAAGCACATCTTGGCGTTTGCGTCGACTTTGAAGCACGGTTTGATACCCAATCTCTTGGACTCTGTTCGAAACCCTAGGTTAGTTCCGTTTGTTTGATCCATCCATATCGTGCTGAAGCGTGTTCAGATATAATTCGCGCGACTCTCCGTGGTGGATGCTGCAGAACATCCAGGATTACGTTTCCATGGCCCCCGATGGGCTCGCCATTCTTTCTGAGTCTGTCAAACGCCGTTTCCCCAAGGATGACACATGGGTTCCTTGGGATGACTCTCGCGCGTATGCGTATTCGACATCTGTGGCCGAAATCATTCAGGAGATCCTCCAGCGTCACGCCGACGGCATTCACTTCCGCGAATACAACGCGGGTCCGAACCTTGACATGCAGATGAAAGATAATGGATTCAACATTGATATCTACGTTGACTGGAAGACAGGTCTTATTTTCGGCGGCAACCAAGATAATTGCGGAACGTGGATGGACAAGATGGGCGAGTCGCAGAGAGCGGGAACCAAGGGCGTCCCGGGAACGCCGAGGGATGGTGCCCCGGTTGAAATTACTGGCTTGCTGAAAAGCACGCTGAGATGGCTTGCTCAGCTGTCGAGCACCGGTAAATTTCCCTTCAAAGGTGTCAAAGTCTCCAGTGCGTTTCCCCCTTGTTCTTGTCATACGCGACGTGACCAGAAATGTAGTCGGAGGCCAGGAGCGGTTGGTGACGTATAAGGAGTGGTCTGGACTTATCCAAGCCTCGTTTGAAAAATGCTACTACGTACCATTGGGTAAGGGCAACGCTGCGTCCGTCTCGATGTTTGGTGATTGACCGGTTGTTAGATGCCGCGGAAGATGTGCATTATAATCTCGACTCGAAACTTGCAAACCGCCGCGGCATTTACAAGGACGTGTATGGATCAGGACCAGGACGAGAGTGGTCCGACTATCAGCTTCGCTGCAATTTCCCGATCGCAATGACGGTCGCGCCCGAGTTGTTCGATGTGCAGCACGGGCTGGGTGCTCTGAAATTGGCAGAAAAGGTCCTCCTCGGCCCTCTTGGAATGAAAACTTTAGACCCTTCCGACCTTCAATACCGCCCGATTTACGACAACTCGAATGACTCGACCGATGCCGCCATCGCCAAGGGATTGAATTACCACAATGTGCGTCTCCTTGAAAACCGCGGCGAATGAATGGCCAATTTGTTGACAGGGTCCGGAATGGGGATGGCCTCTGGGCTACTTTTTGCGCGCATACCTCGATTTTGATACCCGCGGCGGAGCAGGCAGTACGCAGGTGAGAACGATTGAGGAATGTGAGAATTTGAAGGTTAACTCGGCCATAGGATGTGACAAATACGTTGCATCACCTTCACCAGATTCTGCTCACACCCCGCCGCCATATTCAGGAAGACCCATGGGCGGGCATACCCGAGTTGACGAACGGGAATGGCGCGTATTGCGGAGACTCGTGTCGTTCGCAGGCTTGGAGCGCGAGCACGCTGCTCGATTTCCTGCAAGTTGTGCACACAATAGCAACATAGACTGGAGGGCAATGGACCGTAGAAGAACAGAATTGTGTTTGTAAATTAGTAGTCGTGTACGTAGAACCGGGAGTTGTAACTGTTTGGCGAACTTATACACGCTCTCGACTTGCCTCGACCTTGCAATGTGCTGATGTCTTTCTTTGGCTTCGAAGAAAACAATAGTTTGGAGGAGGAGCGGCAGAGGATCAGAAACGGGGGCGCTCACGAAAACGAGGACGTAGCCGTGTACACATGGGGGGAAGAAAGCTACGATGGCCTTGGAGATGCCCTGCAAGAAGGAGGTGATGACTTGAACGACGAGACATTTGGCGGCGGGGGTAGCGTCGGTGAGCAGCTAGCTGTCTTGCAGGCTTTTTCTCCAGCTTTCACTAGGGAAGGATTTTGATTTTGCGGGCCAAACCAGTCTGTTGGAACCGGAAATCGCTCAGGAGAAAGCTGGATATGCCTCAGCCCAGCCCCGTCTCGACAGCGTTCGGACAAGACCAGTCGAACAGCGTGCGTAACCTCTTTTTACGCGATTGCGCTGGGATCTTGAATCTGCACCACAGAACTTACCGGCGGGCGTCGCGTGCAACAGTCTCTGGAATCTATCTGGAATGACAATTCACCATTCTCCGTCCTTCCTCGAGAAAATGGCGAGAGTCGCTACGTCGCACGAGGCCGCCGAGAACCTCCCGTTGCGCAGTTTTCTCCGTTTCCCGAGTCACCTGTGCTTCATCAGCCAAATGCTTCGCAGAGCGGAGCACGAACGCTGCAGGAGATAGAGGTCGAAATGCGTGCTGCGGCGCTACAATCTCGTGGCGTATCTCAGCGCCAACAAGACGCAAACGCTCTCCGTTTGCAACAGGAGGAGGAGCAATATCTCCAGGATAAGGCGTATCAACGCCAACGCCTCGCCTTCCAGCATGAACAACGGGAGCAGGATCGTGAATTGCAGCAAATGTTACAGCGCCAGCATATGATACAGCTAAGAGAGCAGTCTCAACACCAGCGTACTCCTCCTCCCCGCATGCTCCCCGTCTCCCAGTCTCCCCGATTTCACGATCAGCGGCAGATGATGCTCTTGCAACAACAGGAGGAATATCAGCACCAACTACGACTTCAGCAGGAACACTTGCAAGAGCTTCGTATGGAAGAACTCGAGCGGCAACTCCGTGCTCAGCAGATCTCCCAACTGAACCAAGGCCCCACTCACTTCAGCCATCGACGACAGCCTTCTGGTCCCACTATCGCCGAACTGCAGGCCCTTCAACAGCAGCATCTGCATAATCGCCAGCGCTCTCAGTCGCCCGCTTACCGTGATTTGAACAATGCCCCACAAACTTCCGCCCAATTGCAGCAGCGCTTGCTCGCAGAACTCGCGCAAGTGGAATACATGCGTGACTTCCAAGGTGCCACTCAGGCCGAACAGGACGCCTTAAGAGCTGAAGCTATGCGTAAGATTGTGGAAGCAGAAAAGATGGAAGACAAGCGGCGGAGAAAAGCCGCCAAAATTGCTCACATGGTGAGTTGAGTGTATGGTTTCCCCTAGTGTGGCTGAGTGCTTTTCCAGTCGCGATACAATGACCTTATGACTCAGTCCGACAAGGACTTTATCACGCGCATCCAGGTGTCGCAACTCGTCACCCCCGACCCGTATGCAGACGACTTTTATGCGCAAGTATATGGTGCAATTCTACGCTCGCGCATGGGTCTGCAAACACAAGACGAGCGGGTACTGAAGTTTGGGACTGGAGGCGGCATCAGTCTCGGGAACACGCAAAAAGTTCCCACCCGGAGACCTAATGCCATGCAACGGATGGAGCAGCAAGTTGAGCGGATCGTCAGCAATGCGCGCCGGCGAGAGGAAGAGAAGGGACTTCACTGTAAGTTTCCGTATATGGGAGGAACCGGGCTTACACCTGAAGCAGCGCTGCATAGTCTCCAAGGTGCCCTCGGGAAAACTTCTGGACGAAGTTATAAGGCGGCTCCGCGGCAGCTTCTACAAGTCGACGATAATTCGTCAACGTCGCCCACGCTTGCCCATGCGAATCCTCATATCTCACAGGAGGATGTGACGGGTCGATCTAACGAAGGCGCCGCCAAGGAGGCTGCGAAACTGAGTCGCGAGACATTGGGAAATGTATGTCCAGGTCTTGTTCGGACGACCTTTCACTCAGATATTTCCCCTGCAGACAGGAAATGTCGTCAGAAAGGACCCGCTCACTCGTCGCGAAGTGTTGACGATTTTGGAAGCTTTGTACGATCTCGTTCTCAAAGTCGAGCAATTGAGACGAGATCAGCCTTCTTCGGAGGACGAGGACGCTACTCGAGAATGGTGCAATTTCAACAAGCACGCTGCCTGATCTTCTCCTGACGATTTGTTAGGCAAAAGGAATACGACGACATAGTCGAGCAGCTATGGGAAGGATTAAGAGTAATGGTTCCTCTGGAAACGAGGTGCGAAAATAATTCGATAAGAGTGCCTGAATCATTCTTGACTGTGGCCCATTATCAGCAACCCTCATCCTTTCGTCTCATTACTGGCTCCCAGCAAGGGCAAGAAGCTTTTGCCGCGTCTGACCAGACATATTGGTTCTTCGCGAATGTTGACCCTGATCACGCTTCTTGTCGCATGCTTCACCCAATTAGATGTCGTGAGGCAAGCACCAATACTCGATGTGCTCGAAGATACTCCAGAGCACGCTGAAGTCGAGCGCCAGACACAAGCCTTCCTTGGCAGTGTCCTGCAGAGCATCTTGCCGGTAGTTGCCAATTTGGAGTTGCACGTCGTGACAGCGCTTTTGGGACTGCTGATTGAGCGTAGCCACAATATTGCGGATGTTGCAAGAACCAAGCCTGGGCTGGCCCTCCTCACGTTGTTTCTCAGCCGAGTTGAGGTTGTCAAGCAAGCGTGGGCGAGCGGTGCCGAGACCGTCATGTCTGCCTCCGCAGCTTTAGAGCAGTGGTAAGGTTCTTGCCCTCTAGGTGACTTCAAACGACTGATCCTCGTGTAGGCAAGCTGTATTCGATCATTTCTTCCTTCTGCTCGCCCCGCATCTGCTTTTGTTGTTTCCTTCGAGCCGTATCGCCCCACAAGCACACCATGCAAGCAATGCTTCTTTAGCTATCGACATTATTGACCAGCCAGTGTGGCAATTCCTGGCCGCCCTGGCGTTGCAGGCGGTCTCAGAGCAACATCAAGTGCTGGTCACCTCGCTGCGGGACAAGGTGCTGGAGAATGTGCTGAGCGCAAGCAAGGGCTGGGTGGCGGACGAGGATGAGCGGCGAACAAAATTAGCGAACGTAAATTTGTTCCTACATGCACTGGGGCTGGATAGCTCCCAGATTGCGCTGTGAATATATATCTAATTCCGTTCACTCTCGGAGAGTCACAGATAGTAGCCGAACAGCAACTGGGACGATCAACATCAAATACTACGTGTTCAGTCCAAAATCTATCTCATTCCCGGCGACGACGCCCGGACCCATGCTTTCATTACACGCCTTCCTGCTTTTCTTCCTCAGTCTCTCAGGGCTTCTGCACGCCAAATCCAGCAGTGGTGATTCCGTTCTCGTGGTTCTAGAGCCAGCGCGCCAGGCCGACTTCTCTATATTCTTCGACGGCCTCAAAGGTCTGTTGTCTGCGATGAGGCGTCGACCTGGTTAACGTCTTGCCAGAGCAAGGATATGAACTGACGTTTCGTGCGCCGAAGGATGAGAAGCCGGTCGTGGCTGAACACGACGTCCCCGCTTTCTCTCATATTATTATTTTTGCCTCCGAAGCCAAAAGTAAGCGCCTTCCTCGACACAATACACTGTGTATTTATCGTAATTTTCTAGACTTTGCTAAAGACATTACGCCGCAGTCGCTAGTTGAGCTTCTGTCGGGCGGGACAAATCTCCTCCTTGCTCTTTCGGAGAAGCAAACACCACTATCGTCTCTGGCGTCCGAGTTTTCTCTGATCCTTCCCCACCTGGTACTCCCTTGATTTCGTTCTTCCCTGAACGCAAGGATCCGCTTTCCGTGATTCCGATCGACGCGCCAGTCGATTCCCTCATCTTGTCCCCCAAGATGAATCCTGTGTGGTTCTCTGGCGTTCCTCACGCGCTTGGAAGCAACCCGCTTCTCGTACCGATCCTTCACGCCCCGGCGTACAGTTTCGCTGCGGACACTGACGGCAACGCTGATGCCCTCGTCGATGCGACGGAGAAGGGTGGTGAAGGCCTTTGGGCAGGTAGCCAAATGAGCGTCGCGACCGGCTTTCAAGCTCTCGGCGGTGCACGCGTGACTTGGGTTGGCGGCGTCGATTTGTTCAGCGACAAGTTTGCGAAGAAGGAGGTGTCCAAGTGAGTCCTCGCCATCTCTGGGTGGCCCATCCTGACCCTGAAAAGAGGTGTTAAATCTGGCAATGCGCAATTTGCACGCGACGTTGCTGCCTGGACGTTCCAGGAGACGCGTGTGCTGCGGATAGACAGCACCACGCACCACCTTGTCAACACCACGACGCCTTTGGAGCAGTATACCACCAATGATGAGATTGTGAGTAGTCTCACAATCGTGAACAGCGATGGCCCATGCTGTTCAGGTTTACACTGCCCATATATCGCACTTCAACGCGAAAACCTCGACGTGGGAGCCATACTCCGGCATCAAGGACCTACAGCTTGAATTTACGATGCTGGACCCCCACATCCGTACCGCTCTCCCCGCTGTTCCTGGTTCGCCTGGGGCATACTCTGTCACTTTCCGTGCGCCAGACCGCCACGGCGTATTCAAATTTGTGATCAACTACAAACGAAAAGGGTGAGCGACTGCGTCATTATAGCAAGGCATCTGCTGAGAAAATGCCGCTCAGGTGGACACACCTGTTCAGCTCGACCACTGTACCCGTCGTTCCGCCTCGGCATGACGGCTACCCGCGCTTCCTCAGCGCTGCATGGCCGTACTATGCGGGTGCTATCAGCACCAGCGTCGGATTTTTCGTGTTTTCTGCTGCGTGGTTGGCGGGAGAGTCGCGCGAAAGCAAAAAAGGCAAGAAGACCCAGTAGCAGCTATGTAAGACGCCACCTGTAAGATTGGTTGTGATTGGGTGATGTGCACACGCGAGATTTACGGTCGTTCATCGGTCGTTTCGTGAGTCGGGGCATTAAAAATCCATTCTACGTAGGAAGCGGGACGAGGACGAATATAAGTAAAGTACGCATGCCCGGCGGAACGTCTATGTATTCTACCACTTCGCATGCACGTTCGTGATGGCTTATTTGCCGCCGGTTGTGCCCATACCCATGGCGCTCTTGAACAAGTCGTAGATCCACCATTGGAATCCGGTGAGGGTACCTGAATAGCATTATGGGCGATTTTTGCCAAAAGATGGATGGGAGCGTACCAATCATGACAACACGAGTGCCGAGACCCTTGGTGGCGAGGGTGGCGATTCCGACCTCGCTGGCGATGGTGCCAGCAGATTTGCCCTTGTTCTCAGCTTTTCCAAGGAGGGAGACGAGAGAGTCGGCAGGGTGGGAGACGATGGCGCACACGACACCGGCGATGTAACCAGAGGCGAAAGTGACTCCGAGCTGGGTGGTCTGGGCGTAGGTCTCCTTTGGCTGCGTGAAGACATTGGTGTAGAACAGCTGGACGATCCTCTCGAAGAAGAAGAATTTGGCCATCGTGTACGGGATCTGGGATGGATGAGATTCAAAACGTTGCAGAGATAGAGGCGGGACTGACCTGACGGGACCAGAGGGGGACGAGGGAACCGAAGGGGAAGCGAGTCTCGGGGGAGGCGCGCATCGCGGCGAGGGCAGGACCGAAGGAGGTGGGGAAAGTACCGGTGGCGCTGGTCTGGATCTTGACCTTGGTCATCTCAAGGGGCAGAGGGCGATGTCTGCAAAGACTTCCGCGGATGCGGAGCCAGCGACCCAGATGAGCGGCTTGTATTTTTCGGTCAATTCCTCGCCCGCGAGGTTCATGTAGGTATCCTTGAAGATTTCATAGAGACCGTATTTGAACATGCCCTGGAGGGAGTAGCCGACGAAGGTGGGACCGAAGCCTTTCCAGATACCGCGCTGGCCCTCCTCCTTCATGAGTGTGCCGATGGAGGGAAAGAGACCCTTGTACTTGGACGGGTTGACCTTTAAAAAAAAGAAAAAAAAAGTGAAAAAGCGGTAAAAAGTGGTGCAGCTTGCGTGCAGACCTGCATGTTGCATTTTGCGACGTCGAGGGGGTGATTCCTGCGTGGGTTACACCACAGGCGAGGGCACCGCCGAGCATGCACTTGGCATAGTAGTTAGCGTCGTGGGGAACAGGCCCGAGAAACCTGGGCAGGATGAGAAGGTGTACGGGGGAGATAAAAACTGGGCCGAACCTGGCATCCCATTTTGCAGGAGAGGAGGACATGGCAGTCTAGATGAGAGTCTAGATGAGAGGATTGCTGCAGTGCTGGCCCCGAACCTTTCCGATTTCCGTTCCGGTGTTTGTTTATCATCAGTGGTAACAATTCTCCAGTTTCCCCCATGTCCGATTCTTCGACGCCGCGGCCTGTGGCCAACGCAGACGAGCTCTACAACAGGCACCAGCAGCGGTAAGTCTAAGAATTCATCATTCCTTGACACAATTCTGACATATGACTGCAGCCTTGTAGACGCCATTGACTCTACCAAATCTATCCTCAGTGATCTCCGCATCTTCAACAAGGACGACTGGGTTGTCCGCTACCCGCAGCTCAGCGACGGGCCAGAAGGCTCCCTTCGTCGTTCCTTGTCTTTCGCCGATGACCCGAAAACCCAAACCCCGGTGAAACTCGGCTTGACGCGCTCCGTTACCCTTGCGGACCTTGCGGACGTCAAGGACGAGCCCGAAGCAATCCCCCGCTGTCCTCAGACTTCCATGTCCTCCGCCTCGACCTCAAACTCGGAAGCACCTCTTCCGCTGCTTCCGCGTCCTCCCTCGTTTCTCAGCTCGAAAAATCGTCCATCGCCCACCTTCTCGATGAGCGCCTCGCGGCGTCGGTCGCCCATATCGACAAGCTCCGTCTTCGCGTCCAGGACACTTCATCCAAGGTCCTTATCACCGGCGACCTCAACGCGGGCAAGTCTACCCTCGTCAACTCGTTGCTCCGTCGCCAGGTCATGCCCGTCGACCAGCAGCCGCTCACCACCGCCTTCTGTGAAGTGCATGATGCCTCAGAGAACTCGGGGGTCGAGGCCGTCCACATCGTGAAAGAGGGCGTCGCCTACAGTCCCAATGACGAATCCACCTACGTCGTGGCTGCCATCGAGGATCTCGAGGAGATTGTAGCCGAGTACGAATCCAAGGGCTCGGAGCATCTCCTCAAGGTTTACCTTACCGGTAAAGACCAGGATTCCCTCTTGTCCAATGGCACCGTCAACATCTCCCTCATTGATGCCCCCGGTCTCAACCGTGACTCACTGAAGACCACCGCCCTCTTCGCCCGCCAGGAGGAGATTGACGTTGTCGTCTTTGTTGTGTCAGCCGAAAATCATTTCACCCTTTCGGCTAAAGAGTTCTTGTGGACCGCCAGCAACGAAAAGGCGTACTTGTTCATCGTCGTGAATAAGTACGACATGATCCGGAACAAGGAAAAGTGCCGCCGCATCGTTCTTGAGCAGATCAAGAGCCTCAGCCCCGTACCTGGGAAGACGCCGACGACCTCGTTCACTTTGTCGACTCGGCGCACGCTGAGAAGGATGACTCCTTCGAGGAAATGGAGGCGGCTTTGCGCACCTTTGTCTTGACCAAGCGCTCCAAGTCCAAGCTTCAACCCGTCGAGACCTTCCTTCTCAACCTTTTGAGCGACGTCGAACTCCTTGCATCTGCTAACAAGCTTGTTGCAGAGGCAGAGCTCGCTCAAACCCGCGCAGAACTGGCCGTCGCCAAACCCGTACTCGAGAAAATGCGTTCGGGACGCGACAAGCTCGAGGAGGGTCTCGAGACTGTCGAGGAGGATGGCGTCAGCGCCGTTAGCGCCAAAGCGACCAAGGTCCTCGTTGACGCTCTCAATCAGGTTGGTTCCGGCAAACCCACCAACGGTCTCCGTCTCCCTTCCTACCCCGGCCCCCTCTCCGTTTGGGACTACGCGCGCGATGTGCGCCGAACGCTGCTTGCGTCCCTCGACCTCGCCGTCAAGGCCGCGGAGGACGAGGCACGTGGCATCACCTCAATTGGTGTCCGGCAAATCCGCGATCTCGGCGAAGAACATCTTCCCGTGGGCGTCGAACGCAGCCGCCGCGTCTTTATGCCCGAAGCCATGTTCTCCGTTGCGCGGCGCGGCAAGGGCACGGGTGGGCTCAAGAGCCGCCGCGGCAGCAACGCTGTTGTCGCGGGTGGTGCGCACGGGCTCGGTATCGGCCTAGCTGCTCGGGCAGACATGCAGGAAACGACCGTTCTAGACTTGTTCGATGTGAACCATCAGTTCTGGGTCCACTTTGGTGACGCGCATGGAAAGTCGAGTTCTGAAAGTGACGTAGCGCCGGGGGCACTCAGCATCGTTGGCGTCGGCGTCGGCGCGCTGACGATGGTCGGCGGCCAGGCGATCGGTGTTCGTGGCGTCATCGAGGGCATTGTCCGCTTGAGCGACTTTTTCGGCAACGAGACGGCCCGCAAGTGGGCTTTGCCCGTTGTCGGCGCCGTGACCATTGGCGCCGTCGTGTACCTTGTCCTCGAACTTCCCAGCTCGATCCCCCGCACCGTCGGACGCCGTATCAAGGCCTCGGTCGAAGCTACCGAGGACGGTGAAGCACAGTGGGAGACGGTGCACGCTCTGCGCATCGGGCGCGAAACCCGCAAGGTGTTGCGTCTCGCGTCGTGGGACCTGCGGGAGCGTTTCCGTGGTGCGATGGAAGAGCGAAGCGTGGAGGTTCGCAACGCGGAAGCTGGCGAAAAACGGGCGCTCAAGGCGCAAGAATATTTCGGAAGTGTGGGCGAGCGCATCGACAGTGTTCGTACCACGGCGCACCTTGGCGAGGAGGTAGCAATTTAAATTCTTTACTTTTTTTTATTAATGACTGCGCATGCCTTCTCACTTCGCGTTCTTTTCGTCTGGTAAATTCTATTATTACATATGCTTCACGACCTAGTATATACATGTGTACAAGCTGAATAGACAGTTCTTCAGCCAACTTTTTTGTGTACTCGTGAGTGTCGGGCCAACTGGTCCGCCCGGGCAAAAGCACGAGTGCAACCGGGTTCGTTGCAAATGTATGGTCGTACACCAGTGTGGGTTCGTAACTGAGTGACCTTGAGTGAAATGCACAACGAAAGACGAGACACATACGTGCTTAGAGAGGTTGGAGGATTCGGAAAACGCTCTAGATCGTGGGGTTAGATAAAACGAGAGACAACTCAACGATGTGACTTGCTTTTCGCAATGCGGGCATTTGAAGGGCTTGTCGCCGTTGTGCATCCGTTTGTGGATAGTGAGCGCACCCGAGATGGCAAATCGTCGTCCACAGCCAGGGTAGTCACACGCGTATGGTTCTGACACAAGTTAGCAGCGGATATGCGTTTCCTGCAAATGTACTTACTCTCCTGCGTGTGCCGCCGCATGTGCTGCTGGAGTGTAGCAGCTTCTGAAAAGTTCTGCTGGCACAATTGACACTGGAAAGGCCGATGGCCTGTATGTGACTGCAGATGCCGGCAGAGCTTCTGCTTGCTTGAAAATCCATTCTGGTCGTGCCGAGGGCAGTCTCGCCAGAAACAATCATACGAGGCCTTGCCACTCCCGACATGCACGCTGTTCAGATGCTGGGTAAGCAAGTCTACAGAGGCAAAGCTCTGTTCGCAGGAAGTCCAATGGCAGGTATGGCTGTCAGTGGGAGTTGCTGTCACAGGACTTGTGGTTGTCGGCACGGGCTGATTCGGAGGCGGCTGATCGAGTCCAAGATGATCGTGCAAGAGATGGGATGAGAGAACCCCCAACATGGCGTCTATATCGCCCGAGGAAGGCCCTGGAACAGAATCGAGGGTAGGGAATACGGTGCAGTCTTTCCACTGGCACGACGCGGGTGCGGCCGGTGCCAGATGCGTCGCATTTACATGCTCGACGAGGTCAGAGAGCTGATTGAACGAAGCGGCGCAGTCGGACCACATGCAAGAGTGGAGTGCATCTGCGTTCGACGAAGGTGTGGAATAACCAGATGTTGTGGAGGACTCGGAAAAGAGTGGGGTAGAGTTGCATGAGCAAACGAAGGTCTTGAGGGCAGGGTCCCACAACCAAGTGGGTTCGGGGTGATTCTTGGGCTGCTCGTAGTAGGAATGGAAATCGGTGCAACATTGGAGCTAAAAAGTGTTATTTAACGCCGCGGAAAATAGGCTGGACGCACAAATTCGTCGAAGCCGGTGCAATCCTTGCAATTTGCGTCTTCGCATTCGAGATCGCAGTGGTTTCCGGGGCAGCCGTCGCAAATCGGGGTTGGGTCAGTGCAAGCCACGATAACACACTGGTCTGTGCACTGAGAAGTCATGGGGACTGAGTGACAGTCGGCGCAATCGGGTTGTGGATGCATAGTATGGACTACTGCGAGGGTTACACTGCGAGGGTACTTGATTGATTGGTCACGAGTCGGAGATTGCAAAAATTCCTGCGACTCGGAGGTAAAACGTACTTAGCGCTGGGTGTGCACTTCCCCGAGAAAAATAATAGATTATCGGGTTTTTCACTCGGCCGATCTCAAGGTAATCATGAAGTTCAAAAGAGATAGCCCGCACCAGGAAAACGGGCCTACAACATTCCCAATTCAGGGGTAATTTCCCAGTAATTTCCTTATCCCTCTTGGATGAAGCTGCAGAGAAACCTTCGGTCATTCCACCAGCATTACTAGTACTGATTTTTATTCTAGCAGATTCCGTGCCAAGATGTCGGTGAGCTTCTTCATATGTCAGGAAGAAGCATTTTGGTTTGTAGCTCCCACCCAAACAGTGTGCCAGTGGCCCAGTGCTAAAAGTGCTATCGCAGCAACCCAGCACTCAGTGGGATTGCCTAGGAGCACATGGTAGCTCCAGTAGTTCATGTCTCATCACTTGGTAGCAATGCTAGACTTCATTGGAATTCTCGGTAGCACAGTGTAGGCACGGTGTCAGCCAAGTAGAGAGCCTCACGACGACTGAAATTCACTTAGACTAAGACAGTGATCACTTTACCTCTGTGCCTCCTCCGTCTTCGACCCTTAACGGTGCCGATGTAGCACAAAGGTAGTGCGTCGCTTTCCTAACAAGGCAAGCGACTTAGGCGAAGGTTGTGGGTTCGAGTCCCATCATCGGTTCTTTTGCCCTCGCGCATTTACATAACTGCGAAATCTGGACTTTACTATGCAGCCGCTCTATTCACAATTCCTTTTTTATGGCCTTCGGCTCTTCCGAATGTCCCGAACCGTCATCATCCCGGTTTAGGGGCTATCTGAGACCTCTCAAGGGCAGCCAGCCCCAGCTGCAATATCACACGCCGCACTGGCACCATGTCGACCCACCAGCTCCGAAATTTGACCTCAAGAAATATAGTGTGTATTATCCATGTATTTATCATTGATACAGCTATCTAGAAATTCGGACGACGGATACCCAACATGTGCGGTGCTGAGGTACACGCAGGGTGGAAGGAGGAAGTTTCGGTTGCCCCGCCCGCGACGGCGGGGGACGACGTCCACACGCAGGTGCCGCCGATGGCGCAACAGGCAGATCTGCAACACCATCGAGCCCATACCTGCGCACAATCCCGACTCAATCCAGCGCCGGGCGACCGCCCTTGCATCGGGCAGCATCTTCCTCGGCACCCTTGCGTCGCGGCCCTCTCGCGCGCGCCGACGCCTGTGCCGGGCCCTCGTTCGGGGACACGGAGCCCCGGGCTGCTCGCCGTTTATGGTGCCGCAGTGGCAAAGAGGGAGCCTGAAGAGATAAGGATGGCCTGATCGCGGCGCACACGATGCGCAGCGTGTGGAGCATGGCGCAACTGTGGGACGAGAAGCGGAGTTGGAGAAAGCAGAGGGTTCCGGGCGAGGGCAAGGCACGGGCGAAGGAGAAGTTCAAGGTGAAGACGAAGAAGGACGCAGATGGCGGGGAGCAGGTCGCGAAGGAGAAGAGTGGGTAGAAGGAGAAGACAGAGTCGGAAGGAGAAAGAGAAAGTGCAGCGCATCCCCAAGACTCGGAGCGCGGGGAGCAGCTACGAGGTCGGCGCCCTTGGTCGTCTATCCAGCGCAAGCGGAGCATCCTGGGACTCCCGCTCGACATCAGCGTCGGCCGCGGCAATAGCAGCAGTACAGGCTCAGGCGGTATCGGGCCGGGGCTTCCCAGCGCGCTCAGCATCTGGCGCGCGGCGGGAAAGCCAGCACCGTCGGCGGGACAACCTTCGTCTACCACTCGCAGATCACCAATCCGAATCGTCCCAGCGTTGAACCGGCGGCGGCGGAGAGCGAGAGACACGGGAGCGTCGCCTCGAGTTTGCCTCCATCTCGGTGCTATCAAGCGAGAGCTCTGCGGGGATTGCGCATGAGCAGCGCGGGCAGAATTGCGCGAAGGAGCTCGTTGATCGGGTGAGTGGGAAGAAAGCGAAGGAAGAGAAGGAGGGGAGGGAGAGTCGAAGGGCGTCTGAAGGGCGCCGCCGTACCCCCGAGCGAAGCTTTCTCGGGCTTTCGCGCTGCTCGTCAGACGCGGTGACCGCGCGTTCGGCGGGGCCGCCGATGATTACCGTGGAGGAGGCGACGACGGATAAGCATGGGTGCTAGAGGAAGGGAAGAGCGACGGCGTGAGCGAGAGGTGCCGCGGGCAACCCGAAGGACGGCGGGTAGTCGCCGCTCGAAATTGCCCCGATCTCGCGCGATGCGGCGCGGTTGGCGAAGGCAGCGGTGCCTCAGCGCAGCGGACGTGCACGCAGACGCTGCCGGGGAACGGATCTGGCTCGGCGGCAGTCGATGATTTGACGCCGAAGGTGCAAACTACGCCGAGCACGTAGGCCGATAGGCAGCGCTCGCTGATCATCAACAATGGAGCAACTTTCGGCGCCGGCCGCCAGCGCTCTCTGCCGCCGCTTGCGCCGCGCATGGCGTCTGCTTTGCCCCAGCGCAGCACCAGCTGCTTCTGAACACTGAACAGCGCGCGAGGGCTGCGTCTCCAGTGCTCTTTCCATCGGCCATGTGCTGCTACTGGGGCGAGCACCAGCGCGCAGCATGAGCTGCTAACGGTGGATGCGGAGCAATACGAGGGCCCGAGGGATACTGGGCCTGCTTTTATCTCGGAGGTTCCGCCATCACCCATTCTAGCGCCCGCGCCCACGCCGAACAAGCTGATTAACGGTCGTGGGCGCAGGAGTTTGTTGATCGGGCGAGGGGGAAGGGAGAGAAGGAGGTGGGAGAGTGATAGGTCGTCACCGCGCTGAGCGAAGTCTTCTCCGGGCTCCCGCGTCGCTCGTCAGACGCGGAGACCGCGCGTTCAGCTGGTCCGCCAATGCTTACCGTGGAGGAGGTGACGACGACGGACGGGCACGGGCATGAAGACGAGGAGATGGGGACGGAGCAGGAAGCGTCGGTTGCTGCAACTCCCGTTAAGCGTGCGACGTGCACGCATCCTGTCTCGGACGATATGACGGGAGCGGCGCCCGTTCGGCGTCACCGATGGTGCAGACGATTCCCATTACGTGCGCATCGCCGTTGTGCAGGCTGACGACTTACGTCCGGGACCCGAGCCTTCTGTTTCAGGCAGCGGAATTCCTCCTGCAATCCGAGCCTCCGCCGGCGCCGCGCGGTCGACGCCAGCCACTGCGCCGCCGGGCGACGCCAAGCCGGCAGTGGTGGATGGAGCGAGTAAACGTTCGCGGCCTGCGCTGCTGATTAAATTCCGCCAGCGTGCCTCAGCCTGCGCAGCTTTCATCCTCGCTCGCGACGCCGACGCTCTCCTCTACCGCTTTGCTCAAGCCGCCAGCGCCGCCCAAGCCTCGTGCGCCGCTCAAACCTGCGCCGAGCATCGCTCGCCGAATTAGCGAGCAAGGTCATCGCGGGGCTGAAAGGCCGTGTACAAGCTTCCCTGTTGCTGGCGCCACTCAAGTCCATGCCTTCGGCGCCGTCGTCCAAGCCGGGGGATATGGCTCAGACAGGCCAAGTTGCACCATTCGATCAAGAAATATCAGGCGGCGGCCTGAGGCTTAACGGAGGATAGGTCAGACGATGGGGAAATGGAGATGGAGATCGATTGATGTAGGCAGAGACGCCGTGCGAAGCTTTCGTGCCACCCCTGGCACGGATTTCTCAACTGTCATTGTACACTTACTCGCTCTCTCGGGCGGCTGGTAGAGGGCTCTATAGGGGTCAGGTCGCCACCGTCTCCGAGGTGTGAGTGGCCGTTCCCCGCGCGGGACCACGGGCCTATAATCTTAATCTTAATCTTAACCTTGATAAATGCATATAACATTCCAACTCAGTCATTCCGCCATCTATAAGCAGGTATCAAGAGCTTTTGTACAACTGCTCCGCCATGATATATTCCTTTACGCGGGGAGGAACCAGACTTTGCCAGCTATGATCATCGTGTCGCGCAAGCGCGTTTCGCACAGCAGTCGAGCTATAAGTCTGCTCTGCCTCTCCAATGTCTACAAGGACAATGCGCTGGTCAGTCAAAAATCGATCTGCGAGGGCAAGCGTTGCAGCCTCCGTAGCGGAAGAGGACGCTCGACGAGCGCATACGACGCGCACATCGTCGTGTTCCGAAGAAAAAAACTTGTGCAAGGAGGCAAACATTTTGGCATCTGCTTCTGGGTCTGCGGGCGACGCCCCGTAGTAACGCGGCTGCAGCAGGCGTTCGAGCGTGTCAAGACCCAGCAGGAACGTAAGTTGCGGTCTCGGCGGGGAGAAGTCCAAGCCAGACAGCCGCTGTTCCAGGAACGCACGCAGCTTGCCGGCTTTGCCGACAAAGGTTGGCTCGTCGATGATACCGATGGCGACATGATCCTCGCCGCTGTCCTGAGCCAGCCGAAGCATCATCTCCAGACGCTGGATGTACGACGCGTCGGTGGCTTTCAAAGTTTTATCTGCGTTACGGACGCTGAGAAGATAGATTTTCGCGTCATATGCGCCGCCTTTACTAGCTAGTGCCAGATGGGCGAGCGTCGGTGGGTTGAACGACGAGTCCAAGATGGAGATGCGAAGTGGGCGCTGAGTGGAAGGTGCAGGGGGGACGGGCCAGTTGAGGTGGGAACATATACGAGTTCAAAGGGAGATGAACCGCGTTGTACAGAATTCAGGAGCGCGATCGCACTTGCCCGGATAGACATGGCCTCGGCGATCAAATCAAAAATTTCTGACTTATGAGCAGCCTAATATCTGCAGTATCATGGGTACGCCGTGGCGTCGCCGCCCAACACCCAGAAAAATATGTCCTCGATGAAAAGGAACTCGAGAGAGTCAGCGCGCTTTCCAGGATCCAGCTAGAGGACGCGCGCATCGAACTAGAGCGCGCACACGAGGCAGCAAAATCAATGGGACTCGGCGCCGAAGGGGAGGAGGCGGATGACGACGGCGACGAAGCAGACTGGGTCGAGTGCGCCCCAACTTGATGTTTCGTGTCCTCGAGGCTTATTTTCTGTGTCAAGTGAGGAAGACGGAGACGCTATGGATGTGGACCCGAAACCTAAAGGCAACCCGGACGATCTCACAGAATATAATCTGGACGACTACGATGACGACGTCAAAACGGCCGGTGCGTTTCATGTCTGTTGAAATTGTCTATTTTTCTAACGACGAGAAGCTGTCGGTCCCTTCAGTAATATCAAGGGCCTCACCTTTTACCGCAATAATGAAGACGACCCTTACATTACAATGAAAGAGGTATAATCCAGAGGCTCGTTGCTTTGCAACCCTAATTTAGAACCCAGGATGACGACGATGAGAGGGGGAACTTGAAGTTCAGCCATCGGACAACCTTCTCGTTGTCGCTAAAACCGAGGACGAAATATCGCAACTAGAGATCTACGTCTACGATGAATCTGAGGACAATCTCTACGTCCACCACGATCTTATGCTGCCAAATTTCCCTCTTTGTCTGGAGTGGCTAGACTTTCCGCCAACAGCTTCGGGCTCAAGCGCACCAAGCACTGGCTTTGGAAACTACATTGCGGTCGGCACTTTGGACCCCGAGATTGAGATCTGGTCCGTTGACGTGCTGGAATCCATGTATCCTGCATCGATTTTAGGCCGTCCCGACGAGACGAAAGCCCATATACCCACAGCACTCGGTACGGGAAAGAAGAAGCGCAAAAAGACGAAGCCCCGTGCTGTCGAGACGGGCCACCACGTTGACGCCGTGCTCGCCCTCAGCTGGAACAAAACGCAACGCAATCTTCTTGCGAGCGGCAGTGCGGACCGAACGGTCAAGCTGTGGGATCTCAGTCGAGACCGACGATCAACGGTGGTGACGGGGGTGCCATTCGCAGCTTCGACATACACAAAGATAAGGTACAGGCTGTACGATGGAACGAGCGCGATCCTAGTGTGCTCTTAACGGGGAGTTACGATCGAACGGTGCGGACGTTCGATTCACGAGCACCTGACGCCGGTGTCGGCGCTGTTGTCGGCAGCGATGTGGAGGCTATGCGCTGGGATCCATGGGAAGAGTACGTTTTTATGTGCGTCCAGGTTTCTCGGCACCCTTCTTCCCACGAAACGGATTCACAGGTATCGTTGGAGAATGGTCTAATCTTGAATTTTGATGTGCGGACACTCCCGTCCGACCTCAGTTCACCTTCCCCTGCCAAATTCACACTTTCTGCTCACGACGGTGCCGCTTCAGCGCTAGATGTGAACCCGCACATCAAGGGCTGCATTGCTACAGGTGGAAACGATAAACTTGTAAAGGTGTGGAACGTCGTCGACGACGGCGATAGCCAGCGTAGCGTCAGCCTCGTCACGTCAAGAGACCTAGGCGTGGTAAGTGCCCTGTGTGTGTGTCGTCGGAAGATTTCCAACACTTTTCAGGGGAAGGTTTTTTCGGCGGTGTTCTCGCCAGACGATCCGCTGACTCTTGCTGCTGCGGGCTCCAAGGCAAAATTGCAAATATGGGACGTGGTGCCAACTTTGGCGCCCGCAAGGCTTTCGGCGCTAAGCTCAGGGAGGCAGGGCGAGTGCTGCGGGAGCGGGAGGAAGGCAAGGACAATACGGGCGGCGTCGTCGGTGTCGCATCTGACGATGAGGAGGAGAGTGGCGACGACGAATAAGCACACGGCTATACATAGAAATGTGAACTGTTGCTTTACTATGGCTGGCGTGAGTCCTGTGAACGCACCTGTCTACAAGTCGAGACGGGCGTGAAGATCTGTGGCAAATCACTCAGTGACTGGATCATGATAGAATCCAGACTCCGTCTCGCAAAGTACCAACGAGCTCAATAAGGCGACAAGCACACAAAAGACAATATGTTTTGTATGCCGGTACCCGCTACAGGGTGGGGAGGCTTGGCTAGATCTCGATAGTGTGGTTCAAAAAAAAAAGGATCAACTTAGACGTATATTCAAAGAGTTGAAGGGTACTACCCATACCATATGTATCTTATAAGTAGAAAGCCCAGTTGTTACCCTTCTCGGCGCCATATATCCTCCTCCAACATCTTCATTCAAGAATCTCTTCGCATGGGGTAGGTGAATTTTTTTTGGGATTTTCCACTGGTTGCTCAGCGGCGTAGCTCTCTGCCCTTTGGTTCGCCGAGCACAGTATAATTTACAACTTAAGTCAGATCAAGTAGGAGCGCCAACCAGTGTCCACAATTCAACCTCAAGTGAACACCTGAGTTTTTAGGGGTTTCACAATGACCCAACCTGCAAAGACCTCTGAGGCTGGCAATCTGAGGCCAGCCGAGGTCAAGAACAGATGAGGCAAGATGAGGGAGGCAAGAGGGAGGAGAAGAGAAGACAAAAATTGGCTACTTATGAGCCGAATGGAACCACGCCGCCACGGGCCCACGGCTTGGTTGTGGCCGAGCTGCTCAAACCCCCGCGTGAACGGCTGGCTCAGCTCTGAGTCTCTGACAGCTAGCCGAGCTGGCGGCCGGGAGGTCCCGCGCGGCGCTACAGCGGCGGCCGGGTCAACAATTCAATATACTTATCACTACTATCGGACAATTTCGGACTTGATCGGATTTTGATACAGCGTGCAAACAACTACAAAGATCAAAGGGCTTTGCACAGCCATCCTGTTTTTGGGGGCTGCATCGGGAAAGAGGGGGGCAAGCCCCCCCAAATAAAAAATATCAAAATTTGAATTCCTTCTTCTTTGAATCTCTGTCCTTCTCCTGACCCTTTTGCTTCTTGTTGCGACTGGCAACTTCCTTCGCCACAAAGTCCGAAAAGTCTTCTCGAGAGCCAGGGACTCCTGCTGATCCCCGTGAATGAGCGTCGTATTTGCGCCGCAGCTCCTCTTCAGAGATGCCCTCGAGCTCTGCAGCATCGATGGAAACGTCCACGCCGTTCTTGCGCTGGATTTTCTAGTTAGCCGAGGAGCAGAGACATCCCAAAATCATTTACCTTGGTGGACCTTTCGTCGCCGAGCACGGGAAGGTTCGTATGCTGCGCGGACACGGCGCTGACATCGTATCCGCGTTCGCTGCCCATCAAGCCTCTCACACTTGTCTGCTTCTCGGGCACGACCTGGTACAATGACCGTGGTCCTGCGTCGTAGGCCTCCGAGGCCGCCCTTCCCTTCCGTAGCTCGAGGAAGTCGGGGGTCTCTAAGCCACCGGCCACAGTGGAAACAACACTGGCCATGCCCGATGGAGTCTCCAGACCCGAAGGAGTCTGCAAACCATCGGCGGGGGCTGGGTCTCCTCCTCTGAGTCAGAGCCCTCTTCGGACGAGTCGTCTTCTTCTTCCTCTGCAATAATGTGAGCAATGCGGAGAGAATGAGATGAAAACGACTTGCCTTCTTCCGGCTCAAGTTCACCCCACATATTCTTGTCCACAGGCGCTCCTATCTGATATTTATCAGTGGGGCAGAAGATATGAAGACTTCAATTGCTTACATCCGCGTCACCTGCTTTCGGCAAAACGCCGAATACATCTCCGTACAGTGGTCGATTATACTCATCTAGTGGCGGTTTGCCCCATCCTCCGGGATGAAAACCCATTGCGCTCTAGAAACATTGAGCAAAAGCAGCAGTCAGAATTGCAGGACGCACCCTTCCGGTATGGGCGCATTGAGTCCTGGTATCCGTAATGTCGGATAGCTCGGCGGAGGTCCAAATCGTTGCATGCTGATAAGCCAGGGTGGGGAGCCAATGGGGGAATCGACAATGCCTCGACAAGTTCGGGAGAGAGGTCGCCAGGGCGTTTTTCCTTCGAGGATGTCTCAAACTCTTTGCCTTCATAATACCTGCAAAACAATCAGATTGGCATTGCGAAAAGGTAAGAGGTGCTCACATCTCCCCGAAACCGCTGACGGGCGGTTTCGTTTGAAACTTGAAGAAGGCATCATGGAGTTTCTGGTAGTCAATGTCTATCTTGCCCATCTTGGGCTGTACTCTCTCTCGCGTCTTGGCTTTAAGACTCATGTTCGCTTCCTTTTCCTTGACCGCGTCCCTCATAGTGGCAATGCCAGTATCGGCAATATACGCGGGCAGCTGGAATGGAGGTTTCTCAATACCGCGTTTGCCCTGAAGATAATCGCGCTTTGCAGACCAGTGGATGGGTATCGGGATCGTATTGCGTTGGGATTTCAGATGCAAGAGGAGGCGGGGGTCAGCGGCGGTCACATCGGTCCACTCGACGACCTCAGGTTTTTTGACGAGCCGTTTGAGTTCGGCGACGGTGAGACGCGAGAGTTTGCGCTGCTTCTTTTTGGATATCGGTTTCACCTCAGCGTCGGAATCGCCCTCGGAGGCCATTTCGTCGTCGGAGTAGATGACCTCGCCCTTGGTGTTGATAGTGCCATTTCCCTGCTGCGAAACAATCGAATAAGCGTCGCTGGACAAGGAAGAGCGCGACTCACGGTTTCCTCCTCGGGGGGCAGCTGGAAGCGTGCAAAGACGTCGGAAAAGGCATCCAAAACGGAGCTGTTGGCATCCAACTGCTCGGACACGTACTCGACATTGTCATCATCATCCACGTTCATGGAATCGTCGCCGTTGGTGGCCCCATTGGCCGGCTGAGAAGTGTGAGGAAGCGAAATGAAATATTATATCGACGCAACTTGTGGCGGTTTCTCGGCAGCATTGGCCCTGCGTTGCTTTTGCTTGAGGCGGCGCAGCTGGTTTTTTGACTTTATGGGCTTGACGCCGTTGGGCTGCTGGCCGACCATCGTCGGGCCAAGTTGGGACTTGTTTGCACGTGCCACTATATTTTCATGCAGAGCGACGAGGTTATCTGGTCCGTCATAAATCAGCAGTTTTGCTCGTATAAAGTCAAGTAAGCCCGGTCCCAGTATCTGCTTTCCTTCCTGACATCCTCCAGAACCACAACCCAGAATTTTTGCCGCAATGAATACAATGTTACGGGTTTCTGCAGCCGCCAGTCCTGCCCCTTGGCAAATTCCAGATATGCCACTGTCCGCGAGAAAGAAGGTCGGAGCACCTCGACGCGGTTTTTGCTGGCCTTCTGACCACGGCTTCAGGCGTTCTGTATCTCTATGTCAAGACCATAGAACGTGCTCACTCTCCTGCACATATGTGGGAGCGCATAAAGCTTTCTAATAATTACTCAAAGGCCCTCGAGCAGGTCCCTTTCTTCCCGTATGATTCACAGGCCCAAGGCTCACTCATTCCATCAGATCGACAGCGAACTCATACATTGGCCAAATTTCACAATTCACAAATGCAAGCAACGCGTAACCAAAATAACGCAGTATCTCATAAAAATGCGCCGCCTCAAGCTCCGCCAGCAGTGCGTCATTGCATTCCGTATCCATAACGCATTCCAACCTTGAAACAGACCAAAACTCGTCGGTATAAAAAAGAAGCTTGACCGCCGCGAAGCCGTGCGAGAACGCAAAGCCCTTTCTGCCGCACACCTCGAGCGATCCATTGAGAAGGAGCTAATCGAGCGGCTGAAATCCAAAGCGTATGGCGACGCGCCGCTTAACGTGAACGAAACTGTATGGCAGCAGATTCTTGATCGCGAAAAGAATGGTGGGAAGGGTCTGGAGGACGCTGAGCTGGACATGGAAGCAGATGAAACGGACGAGGAGGATGAAGAGGAACTCGAGGACCAAGAAGACGACTGGGGCGATCGTGAATTCGTCAGCGACATTAGCGACGACGACGACGACGACGGCCTCAGTGATTTGGAGGACGCTGCGGTCGGTCTCATTCCCCATATTTCCATTCTCGTCTCATGTTTGTGGAAGGATGTCATGTCGGAGGAAGACGAGGCCGGTGACTCTGACTCTGACGATAGCGATGCTGCTGACAAGACTGGGCCCAAATCTGCCCTGGGGAAGCGCAAGGCCGCCCCACCATCAAAACCTTCTCGGAAACGACCAGACAAGAAGCCCAAGAGTATGCTTAACCTTGAATTATCATTTCAACCGACTGATACAATAGCAGAAGGGCCTCGAGTGGAAGTAGAATACGAGAACGAGTTGGAGAGCGTGCCACTCACGCGCGCTGCTATCGCGTCCTGGTAGTCTTGGTTCATTTTGCGTGTAGTGTAGGTAGTATTAATATCAGGTCTTACAAAAAAAAATTACACGGATATTCGATAAGGTGTGCGCTGCGATTTCCGGGGGTATTACTCCGTTTTCACTCTATTTTGGGCCAGCTTTCGCCGTTCCATCTCCTGCCGCGTCATCTGTGTGCCAAGGATGGTGTCCCAGTGAACAAAGAACGGTTGGGCAAAGTTTGATTTTATGCCAATCATCTACTCCTGTTCAGAGAATGTGTATAAAAGCCAGAGGGCACGAACCTGATGATGGATGTCGTGATAATCGGCGTTGTTGGATGTCAGGAGTTGCAGCGGGTCAAACGGAAGGCGGTATCCGCAGTGGTCATCGACGGTTTTAAAGGTCGCGATGCTAAATAGCAGCGCAGCTTGACGGATGCTCATCCCGGAGACAGCCTCTGCAATGGCCGCGCCGAGCGAATCGAGAAGGAAACCTTCCACAGGGTGGTTATACAGCGCACCGAAAGCGTACGGTACATAGAGCTGGTGGTGCCACGAATGGAAGTGTCGGTACATGAACTTATTGATATGCATGGACCGATGGAGGAAGTACTGCCAAGTGTCTATGATGAAGCTAAGTGGCTTTTGTTCGTTCAGCCGCACTGAGACCCGGATAGAAGCAACGTACATAGCGAATAAGAACTGGAGGCTGGGTATACCCCACCAGTATGCAAAGTATGCGAGGGTGTCGAGGGCAGGCGCCTGTTGGCCAAGGACCAGCGCGAGCCACCGTGAAATTTCAGCTGTCTTCATATCGTGGTCGACCACCGCAGTAGTCTCGCCACCCATCCAAAAGAGGCCGAGAGCGGTCTGGACAACCTGCTGGAAGATGACTGCTAAGATGACGGTCGAGCGAGAGACGCGGTTGCGCGAGGCAACTTCGGAGGAATCATGGATGCGGTACTTTTGGAGAGACTTCCAGTCGCGGGTGTCTAGGTAGTGGAAAAAGAGAGAAAGAGACCAATATGCGACAATGGGTGCAGCAAGGGCTACATGGTGATCTGAGACACCGTCGATGAGAGCCGGTCGCGGGGAGTAATACCAAGGAAAGCGGGAAGGTTGTGGACAGAGGCCGTCAGAAAGATGAGGGCAGAGGGTTGTGTTCATTGTGGTGCTAAACCAAGGCGGAACCAAAGCAAAATTGCTGATCATTTTAGTAAGCATCAATGCGTCAACTCCTCGAAGTACTGGTTGAGGCTCGAACCCTCAGAAAACACTGCAACTGTACTTATATTCATACAAAAATTACACGTTATGCGTTATGTATGTACACGGATTCATTCAGGGTTCAAATTAGTGAGTAGGGTCGTTAAACACCTTTTGGTGACCATATCACCTTGAGCAGCACGCTGAACGTCTGGTCCCGAAGGGGCTCGGGCAGGCACGCCCGCAGCGCCTCGCGCGCTCTAGAATCGTCCATTTAGAGCAAGACCAGTCCACGCAACACCAGAGAAACGCACCTCAAGTTGTCACTAAGACGCAGGTAGCACCGAACGACGTGCTTGAGCAGCCTCACAGCCTGCGTCTCGACCAGTTGGTTCACCATGTTGCTCAGCACGGTCCCCACTGCGTAGAATCGCTCGTATGTGTGGCAAATGTACGTCAGCCCCGTGTCGTCGAGCAAGATCTTCTGCACGATGAAGATCGCCACTGTCTTGGACAGCTCCGAGCCCGTCTCCATTATACGGAGGCACAACGGTATTATTTCCGTCGACAGCAGGAAGTGGATTACAGTGTTGTTGTCGTTTTGCTGAGCCGCCATTAGTCATGAAGCTCTGACAGGTAGAACGGAGGCGAGCCTACTTTTACAAGCGCGCCGATGACACCAAGAGAAGTGAGCCGCAGGTACTCGAACGGGCGCGTTTTGGAAGTAGTGTTCAGGAACGGATATAGAAAGAGAGGTATATGTGCTGCGATCTGTTAAGCGAATGGCTGCGACAAATCCACGGCGCAAACACACCGTTCAGAAATAATTGTCGCGTTTCCGAGTGAGATGCCACGCATTGCAAAAGTGCAAGTGCGTTGCAAACCCGGTTCGAAACATGCGCAGTCAGGTTGGGGGGCGAAAGCAGGGGTAGACCGAGACGATTTCCTGCAGCAGGGCAGGCATGATCCCTATTTATGCTCAGGAACATTGGAGGTAGCGCGAGACATTCGACGCACCAAACGAGTGCCACAGAACGAGGGCAAGATCTTCGTACTGCTCGCGCTTCTTGCTGAGCTCGAGGAGGGCACCTTCGCGGGAACTAGGGTCCATGAGGTCGATTACGAGAGCATAGATCTTGCTGTCTTCGTGCACGGGGAGGGAAGTGTTGTTGGGCATGAACTGGGGGACGGGCTGGTGGGGAACAGGATGGGCAAGGAGCGGCGGGGTATCATACAGACCCGGGCATATGCGTTGTGCACCGGGAGCTGGTGGCTCATCGCAAGCAGGTGGTATTTGTCCTAGCCAATCAAATGCTACATACACATAAGTAGTACATAAGGTATCTATTCCACAAGGTATTGTCCTACATGAATCCATCTCCGCCTACCCGTTTGCAGCATGAAGCAACCCAAGGAATCGAAATCTATATCCAAAAAAAAATTAGTAATCTCCTTCTAGGAAATTGCATGCTTCTGACTTTTCTTGCTCAGAATCGGAGAACATTGACCATGTCTCCCGCTCGCCCTTGAACTCGACCGCAAAGGAGAATGGAATTGCCTTGAGGTCCTCGTAGCCCTCATTCCATTCACGTAGCGCCTTCACCTGCCCCCGAAGATCTACTTGGTCCAGTACTTGCGCCGCGTCCTATACACCCCGGTGAATGTGATGGAATGCGTCAGCATAGAGGAGCAAACCTTGTCCTTGACGCTGCGATAGAAAAATATCGTGGAGCCGACGAACTTGAAGTACCGCCGTCGCCACACAAGGGAGTCGCCTGCCTGCATCGTTACCCACCCAGTAACGAGCTCCGCCGTCGCATTCTTGACCTCGGCTCCAGCTTGCTGAATCTTCTTCTTGCGCTCCGCCTCATCCTTCTTCCTCGCTTGCTCTGCGAGCCACGCCGCCTCCTCCGCTTGAGCAGCCTGCTGATTCCGCCACTCTTCCAGCCGACGGTGTTCCTCCATACGCCGCTCGCGATCAGCGCGCCGCTTACGCTCAAGCTCCCTTTTCTTTCTCTCTTCCTCTTCCTGCTCGCGCGCTTCGCGTTGTCGTCGCAGCGCAGTGGCGCGCTGCAGCTCTTCCTCCAGTGCAACTCGCCGCGCTTCCTCCTCCGCCTCCTGCTCTTTCAGCAGAGCCTCTTTCTGGGCCCTGATCCGAGCCTGGCGGCGGGCCTCCTCCTCGAGCGCCTCTCCCTCGTCGAGTTCGCGCTGGCGCTGCGCCTCGATGCGCCGGCGCGCCCGCTCCGCCGGGTCAACGGGATCCTGGATCCATTTCGACGGAAGGGTGGCAGAACGCTTCTTCATTGCTGGGCTGCGCGGCGACAGGTCACGCGGGACGATGACTACCTCGTCGGAACTCGAGCGACTGACGACAGAATAGTCCGAGTTGTTGCGGTGGTGCGTCGCGATCGGCTGCGGCAAGGGACGCGGTGTACTCGACATGGAAAGTTTTGTCGGGGGCTCGTTTCTGACCGGGGTGGGAGGCTGATACGAGAAGGAGCGTCTGACTCTGTCTTTGGGTGGCGGGGGCGGGGGCGCGTCTTCTTTGTCTTCGAGGCCAAGATCAAACGGTTCGACGGTGGCAAGCTCAGCCTCTGGCTTCTTCTTTCTGCGTAGTAGTGAAAAGACGCTCCCCCTTGGGGCGGGCGAATCTGCTAGCTGACCCATCTCGTTCGGAGCGTCCGCTGGTTGCTCTGCGGTGATTACGTGCACGAGATCGGGGACGCAAGAGCCTAACAAGATGATCAGAATTGGAACAATGAGAGGATTGCTTCCGTGGGTGTTACCTGGCGGATGGCATGGGGAGTCAGATTGGAGAGGTCCGTGGTGAGCGTGGTTTGGTGCGCCTATGTAGGGTGAAGCAGGGCAATAGAAGGGTGCAGAAAGGCAAACCTGAAAGATCCCGCCAATGCGGCGGGAATGAACAAGGGTTCTGGCGCGCCTAACGCCGGAGATGGACTCGGGGATGATATTCAAGAGTATGAAACCGGCATTGTCGCGATAAAACGCAATGAAGACATGAGAGGGCTCTTGTGCATTCCTTACCGCATTCTTGAGCTCTGGGAGGCCACCGGAGGCTGTGGCGAGCAACTGGAAGCTGTCTGGCTGTACGGAAGGGTTGTATGCCAATACAAGCCTGGAGAATGGGTACTTTCGGGACAGAACTGGGGGAGACGGACGCACCAGTCGGCCTCTTTGTTGAGCACAGCGTGGTAGGCGTCCAGCGCCTGGTCCGGGAGAGAGACTATCAGAGACATGGAGTGATGATGGTACAATAAAACATATGATATAACATATTCCATGCTTCATTTAGCCCTCCGACCTGCGCGTCGCCAACTCACCCGCGCCTTTTCCTCGACGCGTCCCAGACATGATTTCCACTTTGACACGCATCACTTCGTCCAGCGCCTGGAGCGCGAGGGGTTGTCGCGCGAGCAGGCGGAGGGCATCATGGCCGCGCTCGCGGAGGTCATCGACGAGAGCATACGGAACATGACCAGCAATATGGTCACAAAGGCCGACCAGGAGAAGGTACTCGTACTCAATCTCTCTGTCCCGCCGTAGCCTCACTGTGCCTCTAGCAACACTACACGCAGCAGGTCGACTTTGCGCAGCTCAAGTCGGAGCTGCAGCTAATGGAGAGGAACGACCTTGCCATGATCAAGGCCGAGAACGACCGCTTACTGACCGACATCGAGAAGCTCAAGCAGCGCCTGCGCGAGGAAATAACCCGCACCCAGGCCGGCGTCAGGCTCGATCTCAATCTAGAGAAGGGGCGTCTCAGGGAAGAGGGCAGTGCTCAGGAACTCAAAATCAAGGAGGTCGATACCAAGATCGAGCAGGAGATTGCTGCTCTGCGCACAGCTATACAGGCCTCCAAGGCAACCACACTACAATATCTTGTCGGTATCGGTAAGATCTTTCGACTCTATTGTTTCGTCCTCTGACCAGCTCCCAACAGTGACCGGGGGTTTTGCTCTTTTAATGGCATATTTGCGGTTCCGCGCATAATTGTACACAAGGATTTAATGCATGTATCTTTACTGTCCACTGAGCGCGACGATGCTGAAAGAAAGGCTCGAGGAGCTGCCCATGTACACTTCTTGGATAACCTTGGCTGCATCCTGCTAATCTTCAGCCCAGGTCAACAAAGAAGGGTTCGAACGTACTTTGAGCAAATCCGTGGACTCTCCTCTGTCAATAGGACCAGCGCGACGGCCGTCGAGTTCGACGAGGTGCATGCTTGAGTCTGACCTGTCGGCCCCTCGCGAAGTTGGAGCGGTCACGAAGCAAGTAAAATGCAGATCGGTGTCCAGGTCAGTCGGGACCGTGCTCTGACCGGACGACGCGGCCTGGGCGTGGATGTCCGCAAAGAGAGGCGTCGTTTCGAGAACTAGACATTCATTCAGAATGTGTCAGACGCGTTGATGACTACGGACGCTTGGCACGCTCTTCAGGTGTCTTGTCTATGGCGAGTCAGGATGGGAAGACTGGGAGTGTGTCGCGTTTACCTGCGCATTGGTCGATGAATTTGGCGAGTGGGCTTTCCGGCACCAAGGTTACGTCGGACTGGGAGTTCGGTTAGAAAATATTACAGATTTAGCACCGCGATTTTTACATTGGCGATAGCGTGAATGAGACCCATCGTCCCGCACGCATTGGAGATCTTGGGTTTCGAGTCTGAGAATTGCAAGGAAATCGCAGGAAATCGCTTACCGTCTGCTTGATCCAGAGAATCGTCGGGTCAAGTTCTGGCTGGCCTTTGGCAGCGATCTCTTCGTCTTCCTGCTTGCGACGCGTCTCTGACTCTGTGCTGATGGGGAACAAGAGGACGACTGCTTTGACTGGCTGTGGGACCATTGCGAGAAGCGCCTAAGCCGTGCATGAGGATGCAAGAGACAAGATGGCGGCAGAAGAGAGACCTCGTCGAGGCCATAGACATCTTCCCACTGCGCGCGCGGTACAAGACCCGCTTTGGTCGACCACGCGTTGAGAACGTCCGGGTTACTTTCGAGAGGGATCCACCGGGAAGACATAAGGTGTGAGTTACGTAAGCAAATTGGGATAGCGTTTAGTGCTTGTTTAGTACCACTGCCAGGCCATTCTCTCTCACCCTTCTCGTCGTCTCACATTGCCAGCTCGTGACCATGGACGAAGACATCCTCAGCGACGTCGTTCCCAGCAACATTGTCTCCCGCCAGGTACGGCCTCCAGCCGGCCCACTACGGTCTGAAGCTCACGCCGTCCCTTTCAGCCGAGTCAGGGCGCAGACGGGGAGAGTGAATTCGACGAAGAAGTCCAAAATGACGAAGGAGAAGAGAACGATGAGCTCCAGGACGACGAGGTGCGCTTCCCCGCTCCCAATCGCGCTCTCATGTGGCCCACACTGCTCACAGGAGGACCACCCCAAAGCGAGCACATCTGCCGCGAAAACGCCAACAGAGCGCCAGAAGAAGAACCAGAAACGCAAAGCTGCAGAGGGCAAGCTGCAAGCCAAGCGACACGAGATGGACAAAGCAAAGGTACGCGCGCGATGATCTCAACACCGTCTTATTCGAACTAACGCGTTTTTTCACTCGCAGATTGCGGATGCGGTGAAGCGATACTCGTACCTGCTCGGTCAGACCGAATTGTTCAAGCATTTCGTCGACATCAAGGTTAGTCGCCGTTGACCTCCGACGCTATCAGCTCACGTTTCTTCAGCGTGCACGGGATCCAGAGTACGCCGCGATGATGGATGCTCAGCCAAAGCCAAAGGGTCGGGGGCGGAAAAAGGCTGTGTATGTGCTGCTTGTTTTTCGGGGCACCCGCTAATGCTCCAGCTTAGTGATTCTAATGCTCGACATCGTAAATCCGAAAAGGAGGAAGATGAGGAGCTGCTCAAGGACGGCGAGGCTGCTGCGGACGGCAACGACCAACCATATGTTTTTGAATCGTCACCGAGCTGTAATTGCAACCCCCAATTGTCGTGAACTTGTCGGCTAACCGTCCAATTTAGTTGTCAACGGCGAAATGCGTCCGTATCAACTCCAAGGCTTGAACTGGATGGTTTCGCTCCACCACAATGGCTTAAATGGGATCCTTGCCGACGAGATGGTTCGTCGATTGCTTTCCTTGGCCTACTCCGCTCATTCATGTTTTGCAGGGACTCGGGAAAACGCTGCAAACCATCTCCTTCCTCTCATATCTGAAATTCCACCGGGACATTCCAGGTCCCCATTTGATCGTGGTGCCCAAATCCACCCTCCAGAATTGGGCTCGCGAATTCGCTCGATGGTCGCCCGAGTTCAACGTCGTTCTTTTGACAGGAACCAAGGAGGAACGTTCAGAAATCATCTCCAACCGCCTCATGCCTCAAGATTTTGAAGTCTGCGTAACGTCATATGAAATATGTCTCATCGAGAAATCGGCCCTCAAGAAATTCTCGTTCGAGTATATCGTCATTGACGAAGCCCATCGGATCAAAAATGTGGACTCGATATTGTCGCAAATCGTCCGAGCCTTTTTATCTCGCGGCCGTCTGCTCATCACCGGCACCCCGCTGCAGAACAACTTGAAAGAGTTGTTCGCGCTGTTGAATTTCATCTGCCCCGAAATATTTGTCGACTATGCGGATCTGGACAGCTTCCTTCACAAGGATGAGGACGGCGCAGAGGGGGAAGAGGAGAAGAGCAAGAAAGTGGTGGAAGCGTTGCACAAAATTCTTCGACCCTTTTTGTTGCGCCGAGTCAAGGCGGACGTCGAGAAGGGCCTTTTGCCGAGTAAGTTTAGTTTACTTTTTTTTCGAACCGTTTGCTCACTGCAGGCAACAGAGAAGGAGATTAACATCTACGTCGGCTTGACTGAGATGCAGCGAAAGTGGTATCGCTCTGTCCTGGAAAAAGACATCGATGCTGTCAACGGTGAGTGCTCTTTCACGCCCACTTGGTCGCAGTCCCTGACTGTTGATATAGGTTTGACGGGAAAGAAAGAAGGCAAGACGAGGTTGATGAACATGGTTATGCAGGTACGACATAGTTTGCTTCCTAATACTAGTCTTTTCTAACAAGCTACTAGCTTCGTAAAGTTACATGCCACCCATATCTTTTCGACGGGGCTGTGAGTTCCACCGAATCTTCCCCCTCTCTCGTCGTTGATTGCTGTAATCAGGAACCTGGTCCCCCGTACACAACTGACGAACACCTGATTCAAAACTGCGGCAAAATGATCATCTTGGATAAACTTCTCCATTCGATGAAGGAGAAGGGGTCCCGGGTCCTCATCTTCAGTCAAATGAGTCGTGTTCTGGATATCTTGGAAGACTACTGTCTCTTCCGTCAATTCAGTAAGTTTTCAAATTCGCTATCGAACACCTCGCCTGACTTCGCCTTGTAGAATATTGCCGTATCGACGGAGGCACTGCGCACGAAGACCGGATTGTGGCCATCGACGAGTACAACAAGCCGGGCAGCGAGAAATTCATCTTTTTGCTGACCACTCGTGCGGGTGGATTGGGTATCAATTTGACGACGGCGGATGTTGTTGTATTATATGACAGCGATTGGTCATTCTTTTCAGTCCTCCTTTTTAGCCAGTCAACCTAACCCATGTTATTCAGGAATCCACAGGCAGATTTGCAGGCTATGGACCGCGCGCATCGCATTGGCCAGACCAAGCAAGTCTATGTTTTCCGATTTATAACAGAGGGCAGTGTTGAAGAGCGGATGCTTGAACGGGCGGCGCAGAAACTACGGCTGGATCAACTTGTCATCCAACAAGGGCGGACGCAACAGTCGAAAGGTGTGTTCCTACAATTTTTTCCACGGTTTCGTGCAAACGGTTTCGACACAGCGGCAAACAAGGAGGATTTACTGGATATGATCACTCACGGTGCTGATAAAATCATCAACTCTTCTGAGGAGTAAGTCATCGTTTTGGATCATATGTCAATTTGATTTAGGTTTTCACTAGGTTACTGATAAACGACGACATTGACGCAATTATTCAACGGGGAGAAGAGCGTACTGTGGAGCTCAATAGCAAGTATGAGGGCCTCAACCTCGAAGATCTCAGCAATTTCAAGTCGGAAGCGTCCGTCCAGCAGTGGGAAGGGGAGGATTTCAGAACAGGGGTGAGTTTCAGTGACACGGTTACCCTTTACCCTTCTCATGCCGCTTTTAGCAACGCAAAGCACTGAATTTCAACCTTCTTTCTCTGTCCAAACGGGAGCGCAAGTCAAACTATTCCGTCGACAGCTACTTCAAGGATGCCATGCGGACGGGGCCGGTTAAAACTGAGAAGGGCCCGAAACTTCCCCGAGCGCCCAAACAAATTCAGGTGTAAGTTTGTTTGTGAAGGGCCATTGTTGAATCGCGTCTCATTCCATCTGTAGCCAGGACTTCCAGTTCTTCCCGCCCGAGTTGTCTGTACTGCAAGAACGGGAGCTGGCCGTGCACAAGGTAGTCTTTCATGTGTTCCTCATGATCATGCTCATTCCGGTGTCCAGCGCCTCAACGGTATCACAGCTACTGCCCGTGAACCCCAGGGACCGGAAGACACGCCCGAACGGTTGGAAGAGGAACGGCTAGCTGCCCAGGAGTTCATTGACACTGGTTGGTTTTGGATTGGTCCTTTTTCGCAGATGTTCACTCTGCTCGTGTGCAGCGGAACCTCTGACTGAAGAAGAAATTGCGAAGAAAGAGGAATACGTGGAGCAAGGCTTCCCTGATTGGAGTCGTCGGGACTTCCAGCAGTTGATACGTGCTCTTGAAAGTCATGGATGGTGGGTTTTCTTGTTCGCGCCCGGTTTCGTGGTTGACATCTCAATTAGGGGTGAGCATTTCGATGTGTACGCCAGTGAGATACAGGAGAAGTCGGCTGCGGACATCGAGAAGTATTACCGCACGTTCGAGAAAAAATGGAAGACTTTGCAAGGTTGGTGATCGTTGCGTTGCTTTGAGGGAGGCTTGTGAGCTGAACAATACAACAGAATATCCCAGGATTGCTGCCCGCATCGCGGACGGCGAAACGAAGCGCAGCAAGCGGGATAATCTGGAGTACCTCTTGGGCGAGAAAATATCCTCTGTCCGATATCCGATGCAGGAGCTGGAGCTCAACTATCAGACGACCAAAGGCAAAGTATACAGCGAAGAGGAAGATCGGTATCTGCTGTGTCGTCTTCATCACTATGGGATGCAAGTGGAGGACGTCTACGACCGGATAAAGAAGGATATCACGGAGTTCCCTGTGTTCAGATTCGACTGGTTCTTCAAAAGTCGGTCACCTCTGGAGCTTCAAAGACGTTGCAATACTCTGTTGGGGATGATTGAGAAGGAGGCGGAGGCGAAGCAGGCCGAGGAGGCCAAGGCCAAATCCAAGGGCAAGGTGGGTTGAGAACTCGCCTTGCGGTGATCATTGCTGACATGTCATGATAAGAAACGCACGATCGAGGATGTCAAAAAAGAATCGCGTCCCTCGACACCGTCTGCATCGTCTTCGTCGGCTGCCAAGCGCCCGTCTAAGAAAAAGAAAACGTAGTTTAAGTCTGTGTGTATTTGGGGGGGCTATTTTATTAGAGCGCTTTTATACAGTACGAGTCTATTCGTGACCATGGCCGTGGCCGCCTGCCAGGGCCGCCTTGCTGTTCCTCCAATGGTAATCTTTGACGGCCGAGGTCCACGTGTAATAGTAGATGCCGGCGGGATGGCGATGGGGAGGGCGTATATGGAAAGACGACGGATGCCGTTGAAGAGGTAGCTGCGGAACATGTGTGGGGCAGCCTTAGCCTGGTACGGGGAGAGAGCTGCGAAGAGGGAGATGAAAGAACGACCGATAATCCCAACGGAGCGACAAACTGTACTGATAGACGCCCTTCATGCGCTGTCCGCTCTGGTCTCCCCACCATTGGAGCTGGAACGCGACGTGTGAGAGCCATGCCGCTGGCAATACATAAAAAGCATACATAGACCTTAGGTCCCGGCATGTCGCTTTTGAGGGCATTTGAGGGCTTCATCGTCGCGAGCAACTCCGGTGTTTGTTGGAAACAAACAAGCTCGGAGCCGTACTACTTTTCGAGTGGAATGAATTGATAATCCTTCGAGCCGTTTTTGCTTCTCGACTCTCACGACGCTCGCTGGGCAAATGGTCCAGTGTTCACCGGTGTCCCGTACCCGCGACTTTGATTTGACTTCATGCTTTGAGGAAGGCGTTCTCCTCTCCGGTGTCCTAGGTGGCCCTACAGTCCGCTCTATTTCTGCTTTCGCTCAATTGCATCTCTCAGGGATCTTGCTAGTAGCTAGTTTGATATCCCTGACTTTGTTTCTCTCAGAGCAGCAGTCCCGCTCGACGAAAAGCCGTCTCATACTCACAGGGAAGCTTGTATGCTATATAATCCCCCTCGTTTATATTCTTTCTGACCCTTGATAAGACGTTACTCTCCCTCGCATTCGCATCCAGCCTTTCAGCTCTTTTTCAATCATTCTGCGGAGATGGGCGGTCTCAGTCTTCGCATATCATGTTCTCGAGCCGCTAAGCTTGCTCGGAGCAATGGTCCTTACGTATCTCAATCATACGCGGCGAAGGTAGTCCTCTTTGCCGCAGCCTCTTCCTCTTTGACCGCTTCACTTTCGCCCCCAGAACTAGCTCGGCAGTCGTTTTGCTGTTTTGGCCGATATATGTGACTTGCCTGGCTATATGGGCTCGCACAATCATCTTCAAGGACTTTGAATCGCATCGTTTACTGCTTCTTCTCAAAGGAGGCGTAGTTTTTATTTGGCCTTGCGTCCTTTGCCTTGGAGTGTGTGGGGCCTGAAATAGGGATGCACGATAAGCCTGTCGATGAAAGCCCTCTTCTAACCGCGAATGTCTTCAAAGTTTGGGTATATGATTCTCTTTTGTTTCCTTTATGTGCGACGAACCAAACACTGTTCCAGAGTTTCGGGTGGATGACTCCCCTCATGGCCAAAGGAGTCACGAAAATTATTACAGAAGACGACCTTCCGTCCTTGATACCGAGCGACGAGTCTGAGAATCTAGGAAATAAGTTGGAAAGGAATCTCACCAAGTATGGAGTTTGGAAATCGCTTTTCCTGTCATACGGTGGTCCGTACTTGACAGCCGTCTTCCTCAAAATCATACAAGTAAGTTATACAACGCGCCAATGAATTCGACCTGACTAGCCTCGGTCAGGATTCCTTGGCGTTTCTGCAGCCACAGCTGCTTCGCTGGCTTCTGGCGTACATTTCGCAGTACCAGAGTGCTCCGAATGACGCAAAACCCAGTCCGACGGAAGGTTTCCTGATTGCCACCATCATGTTTGTCGCCTCGGTAATCCAAACCGTCTTGTTAAACCAGGTTTGTGAAACGCTCGCTTTTGGTGGCCCATTCTCATCAGATTCCAGTACTTCCAACGTGCTTTCGAAACAGGGTTGAGTCGTTTGATACGGAATCGAATGGCGTGTGGCTGATAAATACCCCAGCATGCGTGTTCGCGCGGGTCTTGTCACCGCAATTTTTTCCAAGTCCCTGGTACTTTCCAATGACGAGCGTGGCCGATCCACGGGCGATATCATGAATCTGATGTCAGTCGATGCCGTCCGCATGCAGGATCTATGCACGTTTGGGATCATTGCCCTGTCTGGACCGCTTCAGGTATTCCTTGCAGCAACGATTGTGACCTTCAGAAGATGAACTTTGGATACAGATCACTTTGGCATTCATTTCCCTGTACAACCTCCTCGGATGGGCCAGTTTTGTAGGCGTGGCAATCATGGTTTTGTCTCTTCCTTTGAGCACATGCAAGTTGTCGTTTTTCTGAGGATTTTCCTGACTCATTGGGCTCTAGTCATTGCTCGAATTCTGAAGCGGATGCAAGAGCAGCAAATGAAAAATCGGGACCAACGCACCCGCCTTATGAGCGAGCTCCTTTCAAACATCAAAAGGTATCTCAGCTCTTGTGGCACCCTGAGTGACATCGAAGTTGACGATCTTTCAGCATCAAATTGTATGCTTGGGAATCCGGTGCGCGCTCATTTTGACGCTCGAGAAGTTTCCACTCAAACTGCTCAGCTTTTCTACGCAAAATATTCGCTGTCAGAAATGACAAGGAACTCCGTATGCTCAGGAAGATAGGATTGCTCAATGTATGTGAATCCTTTCCTTTCCTTTTTTCCACTGTTCATCAACTTGGCTAGTCCTTCAATATGACTTTATGGAGTGGAATACCTTTGCTCGTGGCCTTTTCGTCATTTGCGACCGCCGCTGCGACGTCGCACAAGCCTTTGACCTCCGACGTCATTTTTCCTTCAATATCCGTGTTCATGTTGTTGCAATTCCCTCTCGCTATGATCAGCCAGGTTATCTCGAACGTCATCGAGGCACTCGTATCAGTCAAGCGACTGTCAGCGTTCTTCAAAGCGTCAGAACTGCAGCAGGACGCCCGCCAGATAATCGTGAAACCCGATTTACAACTTGGGGATGAGGTCTTGACGATCAAAGATGCGGACTTCCGTTGGGCCTCCAGTGATGTTGTCCCCACTTTGGAGAACATTAATCTGGTGGTGAGAAGCGGTGAACTGACCGGGATCCTGGGGCGAGTTGGGGCTGGCAAGGTATGGCAATAATTCATGGCATGGATTCAGCTGAAAAATGCCCAGACTAGCCTGTTGTCTGCAATCATTGGTGATATGTCCCGCAGCGAAGGGAAAGTGACGTTGTATGGCAGTATTTCGTACGCGCCGCAGAATCCTTGGTACGTAGTGTCTGCCTTGATTTGATTTCCATTCGATTGACCAGACTTTGTACTAGGATAATGTCCGCCACAATCCGCGACAATATAATTTTCAATCATGTGGTGAGCTTCTTGATCCCACCGAGTCGTTTGAAACCTCAAAGCATCGGAAGTATGACGAAGATTACTACAATACTGTGATCGAAGGTGCATCCCTTGACAAGTTGGACTTGCGCCCACTGAAATTTCCACAGCATGTGCCCTGGGTCCTGATCTCACCTTGTTTCCTCAAGGAGACATGTCGGAAGTGGGCGAGAAGGGTATCACACTCAGCGGCGGCCAACGCGCTAGAATCAGCCTCGCTCGTGTAGGTCTCCCTCTTGATCTTTCTGCACAATGTTCACAGTCAACCAGGCTGTCTATGCCCGTGCCGACCTTGTCCTTCTCGACGACTGTCTGGCGGCCGTCGATAGCCATGTCGCACGCCACGTCTTTGGTAGGTTCCTTCTGGTTTCATTTCCGAACACACTGACTCTTTATCAGACAGAGTTATTGGTCCAAATGGCTTGCTCGCCTCTCGGGCGCGTATCTTGGTTACAAACAGTATTGCATTCGTGAGACAATTCGACCAAATTGCCTTCGTCAGTCGCGGCATCATTCGCGAATGCGGTTCATACCAATTGTTGATGGAAAACCCTGATGGAGATTTGAGCAAGCTAGTGTGCGTGATTTTGACCGTCTTCGTCCTCTTCCGACTGAACTACTTTCCAGCCGAGGCCACGGAGGCGCTTCTGGTAGTTCCACCCCATTTATCACGAGCGGAAGTGTTACTCCCAGCGAGGATACGGCCGTCAAACCCAACGACAAGGCTCTGGATTACGATGCGGTCCTGATGGAAAAGCTACGCCCTCGAGGAAGTTATCCAAAAGCATTGCTTGCTCCGCCCCAGCCTGTCCGCGCTGCCAATTCTGCGGGTTTAAGCCAGGAGCACAAGGAGCAAGGGCGAGTCAAACGCCGCGTTTACCTACAGTATATCGAGGCCGCTTCGAAGACAGGTTTCATCATATTCTTAGTTGGCGCTCTTCTCCAACAGGCTCTGACACTCTTCGGCAATTTGACCCTTCGTAGTTGGGAGAACACAATCGAGAGATGGGAGGCAATTCGGGGATGTTCAAATACCTCCTGGTGTATGGGCTTTTCTCTTTGGCGTCCACTTTACTGGGTAAGTTTTCCGTTCATCGCTCTAGACCTCGATACATGATACGACATCCTTCTCAGGCCTCGTATCCAACATCATAATCTGGATTTTGTGCTCATTGCGAAGCTCGAAACGTCTTCACGACTCTGTAAGCTTCACATATATGGCTGAAACGATGATTGAATTGTCTCTCGCAGATGTTGACGTCTCTTCTGAACGCTCCGTGATTTTCCGTTTCTACAACGTTTTCGAACAATGAATGTTAACATTCGCACAGGTTATCATTCTTTGAACTTACTCCAACGGGCCGTACACTCAATCTGTTTTCACGAGACAGTAAGCGACTTTCGTGTCGAGAAAAAGTAATATCCTTATTTCTTTGGGGGCCAGTCTACGTCGTGGATCAGGTGCTTGCTCGTTTTATCCAGATGTTTTGCCGAACCTCTGCAGTGTGCCTTTCAATCATGGTCGTCATCGGAGCGAGTTTCCCTCCATTCTTGATTTCCATCATCCCTCTGGGGTGGTTCTACCTAAGAGTCATGAAGTCTGCCATCTTTCTTGATTTTATGCAAATAATATTAACAATCGGTCAGATATTATTTGGCCACTTCGCGAGAACTCAAACGCCTGGACGCTGTCTCTAGGAGTCCGATATTCGCATGGTTTTCGGAGTCATTAGCTGGGTCTCGACGTGCGCCGTTTCGCTCAATGCTTCACTCAACTGAACCTCTTTCCAGCATTCGCTCCTTCAATCAGCAATCCGTATTCATAAAAGCCAACCAACGCCATGTCGATCGCAATCAAATATGCTACCTTCCTAGCATTGCTTGTTCGTGCACCACTCACATCACTTCGTTGTACCAACGAACTAAATAGGCAATCGCTGGCTGTCCATTCGTCTGGAGATTGTAGGCGCCGTGATCATTTTTGTCGTGGCTATGCTTGCAGTAGTCGCTACCATTGGGGTCGGGATCGACGCGGGTCTAGTCGGACTTGTGCTATCATATGCGATGAATGCAACCTCCTCCCTGGTACGCCACCTTCTTAACACCCAAGGCAGGTACGTATTGACAACACCAATAGAACTGGGTGGTCAGGGCGGCCAGCGATGTCGAGCAGAACATCGTAAGTGTGGAGCGCATACTGCATCAAATCGATGTGCAGCCGGAAGCACCGCAGTACGTTCCAGAGGCGAAACCTGCAGATTCTTGGCCGTCGCAGGGCAAAATCGAATTCCAGTGAGTGAAAGATGACGTCTGTTCCGCGCCACTGATATCCTGCAAGGAACTATTCTACACGCTATCGACCAGAGCTGGACCTAGTTTTGAAGTCAGTAAACCTGGAAATTGTGTGTCATCCGAGCCCGATGTTCGGCACCCCTTCTAATGCTTTATCAGAAGCCTAAAGAGAAGGTCGGAATTTGCGGCCGTACGGGAGGGGGTGGGTGAATGGTTAAGCACCTCTTGCACAATACTCAAGCTCTGTTGCAGGAAAAAGCACTCTTCTACTCTCTCTCTTCCGCATAATCGAAGCAGTGGAGGGTTCTGTTTTCATAGATGATGTGGACATCAAAAAGATCGGCCTCCATGACTGTGAGCATACGCTATCATTTTCGAGGACAGTGCTGAATTTTGCGCCAGTGAGAAGTTCGATATCTATAGTCCCGCAATCACCTGGTAAGGCTACCAATATTCACATCCGTAATGATCTTACACATGACACCAATGTTAGACCTCTTCGAGGGGACATTGCGGGAAAACATTGACCCGATTGGTGCGCACGCCGACGTGGATATATGGGTCGCACTCGAACAGGCACATTTGAGAGAATATGTGGAAAGCCTACCCGAGGGCCTTGACGCTCCCGTGCGTGAGGGCGGCCAGTCCCTCTCCTCAGGCCAACGTCAACTTCTCTGCTTCGCACGGGCCCTGTTACGAAAGGTATATATCACCAACCTCAAGATATCTGACAGCCACTCGCTCACTGTCTTGCCCAGTCCAAGATTCTCGTATTAGACGAAGCAACTTCCGCTGTTGATTTGGACACGGACAAGGCGATACAGGTGTTTTATTCGATTCGAGACGAAGATCAATGACTGATTCTTACGCCAGGAAATCATTCAAGGACCTGCGTTCGCTGATGTCAGCGTCATAACTATAGCGTTAGTACCAATCTTATAAGTCGAGCTAGAATATTGACTTCTCCCAGGCATCGTCTCAATACGATACTCAACGGGAATCGTATACTCGTGATGGACCAGGGAAAGGTTGCCGAGTTCGACACTCCACAAAACTTGCTCGCCAACAAATCATCCATCTTCTTCAGCCTTTGTGCTGAAGCGGGGCTTGCCTGAGAATGGATAGCGTATAGATTTCTTGCTTGTACATGAAACGACAAAAGGCGCCCATAGTTGAATAATAGTTAGCAGAGAAACGCGGTCACTGCATGTTATGTTATGTTATGTTATAAGGCCCTAGGTCCCACGCGGGAACGGCCAACCCCAACAGCATTGTTCCCGAAAAAGGAGATCCCATCATGCCTCTCAAACTCAAACCATCTACACCCAAATCTCCCTTTTCTTGGGATGACCTTCAGCCTGCCTCTTCACCAGGAGACCCCGCTTCTCTTCCATCTCCGCCGACGTCATGGCTCTCTGCTCGGGACATGAAATTGTTTGGCTCCCAGCCGCTCACATCCACGTCCGACATTGGCCTCGCTAAATGCAAAGAATGCGACAAACCTATTCTCCGCAGCTTCATGGCTGAACACGCAGGTTTTTTACTGCATATTTCTTGCCGTGCTTGCCTAAATGGCGCATACTAGTAACTTGTGAGACTATTCGATCGGGTGGAAAGAAACCCGCAAAAGGCAAATCTGGACTCGAAGTAGATGGTGAGCGCTGGCTTCCCAGTTTTGTTCCATTACTTATGGTGTACGCTAGACCTGAGAAAGGGCTCAAAGAAACGCAAAGCCTCCCCATCTCCCTCTGATCCGTCCCAGCCCCCCAAGAAGAAATCCAAGCCGACCACCAAAGTAACAAAGGGCAGAATGAAGGGCCCTGTTGATTACGACCAGCAATGCGGGGTTATCAACGACAAGGGTCTTCCGTGCTCTCGTTCTCTCACTTGCAAATCTCATTCGATGGGTGCCAAGCGTGCCGTTCAAGGTCGTTCTCGAAAATACGACGATCTATTGCTTGAGTGGCAACGGGCACACAATCCGAACTTTGTTGAGCCCGTCAAGAGGGAGAGCAAAGCGGAGAAGAAGGAGAAGCGGGAGAAAGAGAAGCTTGAAAAGAAACGGTTGGCCGAGGAAAACACTGGAGTCGACCCGTCCGCAATTAAAAAACAAGGAATGCCTGGACCGAAAAAAGGCGGGAAAAAGAGTTCCGCTGCAGCAGTTCGCCTGGCTTCGGGCGAGGATGGCATGGAGAATCTGGACGACCTTGATTCTGAGGCAGAGATGGATGAACTCGTGCAAGCAGTGAGAGATGCAACCAATAAGGGTATCATCGGAGTACCTCTTGCCGCTCCCTGCGATGCGGGAACTTGGTTCGTCCAGCGCAGAGAGCGGCTGAGATGCTGCCGCGACTTGTTAATGGGAGCGTTGGGCACTGCACATGGGGGAATGGGGAGAGGCTTGAGCCTAGGTGGCCGAAATTAAATAATGTTGTTGCAACCATGTACTACAAGTGTGAAGTGTGTGTCGTCCCCACAGTTGGAACCGGTAAACGGATATGCGATGGGAAATTGTTCAAGTTTGTCCACCACGGCCGCAAAAAAAGTGGTCGACCAAGACAACGGCTTGGTAGACCGGAGCCGTCTCTTCCTCCGCCCTTTCACTCGGTAGACATCTCCTTGCTCTCAGCCCCAGCCACCCAAAAAACCTCAGGCAAAAAAAAATGGCGGAAGAACCTGACTACGAAGCATTGCCGCCGAATGCAGGCCTCACGGTAAGAAACTCGGAAAATGCGCCTCCCGTAGTAACTGTGTCTCGGCAGGTTAATATGCTGGCAGGAGCACTCGTAAGTCGCGTCTACTCCCGCTTTTACCTGCTTTTGGTGCTTAACTTCGCCGCCAGGCAGGTATCTCAGAGCATACAGTCATGTATCCTATCGACAGTATCAAAGTCAGTTCAATGCTTCTTATGGTGTTCAACTTCATTCATGGCTGTAGACACGGATGCAAGTCTTTTCTGCGTCTCCCGCAGCTGTTTACAGCGGAGTCGGTAATGCATTCAGTCGAATTTCGTCGACAGAAGGTATGCGCGCTCTCTGGCGCGGTGTGTCGTCGGTCGTCATTGGCGCTGGACCTGCCCACGCGCTTCATTTCGGGACTTTGGAAGCAGTGAAGGAATTAGCTGGTGGAAACAGAGGCGGTAATCAGTGGGTCGCAACCGGTACGACTAACCAATACCTCCATTCCCTGGACTTCGCCATGCTCATCTATACCAGCCTTAGCAGGAGGGTCGGCAACGATGGTCGCTGACGCGCTCATGAATCCATTTGATGGTGCGTACCACTTGGTACTATGCCAATCATCATTCACAAGCGAGCGCGCAAATTTGCTTACAGTCATCAAGCAACGAATGCAAGTTCACAAATCTGAATTTCGGTCCGTCTGGACGTGTGCCCGGCACGTTTTCCGAACCGAAGGCTTAGGCGCGTTTTACGTCTCGTATCCGACTACGATCGCCATTTCAATACCGTTCAACGCCCTGCAATTTACGGTGTACGAACACCTCAAGCATTACCTGAATCCACGGCACGAGTATTCTCCTGGAACTCATATTGTTGCAGGTGGTGTAGCAGGTGGAATAGCCGCAGCCGTTACAACGCCCCTGGACGTGGCCAAAACCATCCTGCAGACGCGAGGGACTTCTCAAGATCCCGCAATTCGTAACGTCCGCGGCATGCTGGAAGCTTTGCGCATTATAGGGGCCAGAGACGGGCTCAAAGGTTACGCCAGAGGCCTGTCACCTCGGGTACTGACGACGGTGCCCAGCACCGCTATATCTTGGCTTTCTTATGAATTCTTCAGTACGCCTTGTTCGTTATTCTCTTTGGGATAGTTCTGACACCCTCTGCAGAGGCTGCTATTAGAACAAATTAATTCCTCGTCTGTGATTGTTCGGACGTGCACAATATCTAGTACCGGCTATCCCATTCGCACTGTAGCATTATTTAGACTATCACTTTGAACGTATTTACGCGCATCACCCAACATGGCGCGTCGCTGGATTTGGGGCCCTCGATGCCTTCTTCCACTTATCTTTGCGTTCTACGTCTTTCTTTCCATACCTAACCGTGCCGAAAGCCCTACCAGTGTCTATTCGAACTCCTCAAAGGTTCTTGCAGACTTTAGGACGACAGCCTCCGTTGAAAAAGGCTCGCTGACAGCCATCCTTCCCGTTACTCGGCCTTCTCTTCCGAACCTCCGTAGAACGCTTTCCCCTTTTCTCAAGCCATCGAGCTGCGTTTCCAAAGCGATCGTCGTATGTCCAGGGTATCTACTCGCGCAATCCCGAGCGATCGTTCGCGAACTTGTCCGGTCTGCTCCCACGAACATCAACCTTCCTGACATTCTCATCTATCCCTCGGATAGTACCGACCCGACTCCTGCGGTTCTCAAGGCTGCGCTGCATGCTTCCACTAAGTGGTTACTGCTCCTCGACGAAACTGGGTTTAACGGACTGAGCGAACGCACGCGCGGGATGCTTCTCTGCCCTGTGGCTGCTGATCTACCCGCCGGTCCCAGAGGCGCCCTACTGGATCAGTCTTGTGCGCATTCGTCACCGGAACCACGTCTTGCGTCCTATCTCCTCCCCCATTTACTCTTCCCAGAGCGCTCGTCCAGCAATCTCACAAGGACTGGTCCCACCTTGGCCGCGCCATATCAAGATCTCGTCAAGATCGGCTGGGTGGCATTATACATGGGTACGGAGACCCAGATGCAAACTCGTGCAACGGCGCCTATCATTCCGACACTGAACTACGCGACGGAACCTTGTCGCATGTTTCCTCTCCAACTGGCTTCTTCGTCTTTCTCCTTCCAGACGATCATGACCTGCGCATTATTATGCCATTGCCGTGTAGACTGGACGCCGCCGGTCATTCTGTCCGTATCCTTTTGTATTCGGGAGTTCGTTCCGCTGGAGCCCAACTATCAAACTGCAAACTAAGATACGACACGATCCCTTCCCAGAGGACGGAACGTCATCTTTATTCTGCAATACTTGACTGGCTAGAGCGAATGGAGCAAGACATCGACATCATCTTCACTGTGAACGACCCCGCGACGCAGCCGTTGAAGAGTGCACGTACTCTTGTGCGAGTACCGCGTGAGGATCTGGCGCACGTACAATGGATGGGGTCACTTACCTTGATCGAATGGATGAGTATGGTGCCATTTCGCCATTGCAAATGAACTTGGTTTCCCTGACTCGCTGATGCAGATTGGAACGTGCCTCAGATTGAAGCCAGTATCATTACTCAAGACCGTCCTGAGTCTCTGGAGCGTCTCGTTGGTTCCTTGTCACAAGCTAAATTCTTTGGTGACTCTGTCAACCTTCGTATCAACATGGAACAGTCGTCCGATCTCGAAACGCTACGCATAGTAGATGCGTTCAAGTGGAAGTACGGGAGTATGTTCGTGCATCGTCGGGTCGTCCATGGTGGATTGCTTCCTGCTGTCGTAGAGTCCTGGTATCCGCATTCAAATGACAGCTACGGCCTCCTTCTTGAAGACGACGTCGAGCTTTCTCCCCTCTTCTACGCGTGGATCAAGATGAGCATTCTTCGTTACAGGTCAGTGTGAGTTGATGCGCTTCTCAATGCGCGCCTGACAATGCAGGAGATATGGAAAAGACAGGGATCAGACTTCCGCGCTGTTTTGGGGTCAGCCTATACCAACAAAACAACATTGAACTCCATCCCGAGGGACGGAAGCCATTCAACGCGCGAAATCTGTTCATGGAGCACAACGTTCCGGACCCGTCCACGCCATATCTATCTCAGATTCCGTGCAGCTGGGGTGCGGTGTATTTCCCGGAGCACTGGCGCGAGTTCTACGAGTACCTGGCAGAGCGGTTGTCAGAGTCGACTATGGACATCGAACAGATCGTGGTGCCGGATGTGCGTTCAAACAACTGGACCAAGTCATGGAAAAAGTATTTCATTGAAATGGTGTACCTGCGAGGGTACGTGATGCTTTACCCAAACTATGAAAGCTTCGTGTCGCTGTCCACGAACCACCTCGAAGTCGGGTCGCACGTGAAGAGAGGCCGAAAGAGAAACAGGAGGTGTTCCGGTTGCCTCTGATGAAACTTGAGGAGTCGGGGGAGTTGCTCAATCTACCTGGGGGGACGTTGCCAGAGTGGAGAGCGTTGCCGGTACTGAATCTGACCGGGTCTGTAGTCGCGCTCTTGTAGTATGTAGTTGCATGTGAATGTTTACATCCGTGATCACGGTATCCGGCTCTTGTCATTGGTTGGCTGCCGCTTCCGTTTCCTTCCACCCGCCATGTCCTGTCTTCCCCGTCTGCCCGCTGTCCGTCTGGCGCGCCAATTTTCTTCCTCCGCTACACGCGCTCTCGCGACTCCCGTTGCCCAGAAACCCATTCTCAACAAGGAGTTCAAAATCTACCGCTGGAATCCGGATGAACCCACCAAGCAACCCACCCTGCAGTCTTACACTATCGACCTCAACCAGACGGGGCCCATGGTATGCATGCGGAGTTGTATTAACTACACCGCCAACCTCGTTGTCTCAGGTCCTCGACGCCCTCATCAAAATCAAGAATGAAGTCGATCCTACGCTCACGTTCCGTCGATCCTGCCGAGAAGGAATTTGTGGCTCGTGTGCGATGAACATCGACGGCCAGAACACTCTCGCATGTCTCTGCCGTATCGACAGGAATGGGGGAAAGGACTCCATGATCTACCCCCTGCCCCACAGTGCGTCTGCTGTTCACAGGAGTTGCCCTGTTTTGCTCACTCTACGCTCGAAGTGTATGTCGTCAAGGACCTCGTCCTGACCTTACCCTGTTCTACAAGCAGTACAAGTCTATCAAGCCGTATCTGCAGAACCCGAACCCCCCCGCGGATGGTAAAGAGTTCTTGCAAAGTCCCGAGGACCGCAAGAAGCTCGATGGAATGTACGAGTGCATTTTGTGCGCTTGCTGTTCGACGAGTTGCCCGAGCTACTGGTGGAATCAGGATGAATATTTGGGCCCTGCGACGCTGATGCAAGCGTACCGGTGGATCGCGGACTCTCGGGTTTGTTGACCGCGTCTATGTTCTCGACTGCTACGTATTGATTCACAGCACCCAGGACTCGCACACGGCTGAGCGCAAGGAAGTACTGCAAAACGAGATGAGTCTGTACCGCTGCCACACGATTTTCAACTGTACGGATGGAAACTTCATCTTCTACTGGAGGGGTAAACTCAACCGAGATCATAGGTTCGCGGACGTGCCCCAAGGGCCTCAATCCCGCACAAGCTATTGCGAAAATTAAGATGGAGCTTGCCGCGGATTAATTTCATTTTCCCTCCAGGCGTATGTACTACTGTCCTGTCGGCGTCTACCTCCACGTCCGCAGTGAATGAAGCTCAGACGAGTACTTGGGATAGATCCACTACTGTCAGTGAACACATAGAAACAATATTAATGCGAAGCGCCGAAGGCCGCTACTACGCGACGGTGTTACGTAAGTTAAAGAACTAGTCACGGATAATTATTCTTCACATGGAAGCTCCACACCATGATACAATTTGCTTTGGATTTGCCAATCTCTGCCTGAGCAACCATGAGCTCCCAAGCGGCCCCCACCAAGGAGCGCGACTTTGCAGCGACGGTCGAGGAACATCCGGAACAGTTGCCTGCGCAGCAGCAGCTCTCAGATTCCGATACGGATGGTACCGGCTCGTCTGAAGAATTTGACTGGGACGAGGACGACGGTGAATCCAAGCCGGCGGACTCTCACGTCTCCAAGGCAAGACGCCTTCGCTGGCTTTACCAGCTGTTCATGAAACTTGCGAGACCCGTTCGGACCCTGCTTCTGGGAGTCATGGGCACTGGCATTCTCTTGACTCCCTTGCTGGTCTTTGAGCTGCGCTTCAAATCGAATCGAGCGCGACCACAAGTACATGCCTGGTCCCTATGGCTCGCCGTAATATGGCCGCGGCATGCCTCACCTCTATCGTGATTGATAATTTAACCCGTTTCATCATCGCCCTCATTGTCCTATTCGGCGGCCAAGTAGAGCGTCTGAAAATCCAGTTGGAGCTCACCTTGGCCGTGAAAAACTGGCTCAAGCTCCTCTTGGATGTTGCGTGGGCCTGGATTAGTCTTTCTGTCATCCGTGGTGTCTACCATCCAGCGGGATCCTATTGGATAATAGTGAATCGCGTCATGCAGGTAAACTGTCTTTTTCTTCCCGAGTCGTTCTCCTCGCTCACGCTGACAACCAGGCTCTATTCTCCTTTGCCGCTATACTGTTTTGCGAGAAGGTCTTTCTGCGTTGGGTCGCCATCAACTTCCACCAAAAAGCCTTAGCGGACCGGCTCACAGAAAATCGACTTGGCCTCAAAGCTCTTGACCGCCTTTCTAACGCTCAACCGGTTCCATCCAAAAAGTCCCCATATGCAAAGCGCGGACGCAAAACCCCAACGGGGTCTGTGGATTTCTCGTCCATGCGGCTCAAAGAAAACGAATCCATGCCGGAGAAGCCCGTGAAGCCGGCCAAGACAGAATCCGAGCGGAGGCGAAAACGCAAGGTATGTACGCTTACTCGAGCGCGACGAATGAAAAATTAACCGTGGAGGCCAGGCCATGTTGACCTCGATCATTGTGGACCAAGTTGGGGGTGCGATCGGGCAGGTTGCTTTGAAGAATTCTCGATTCAACCGGGAGGGTGATATCGGAGGTCTCTCGTCTGCTCGTAAACTCGCTCGAAAGCTGTTCGGGGCACTGAGTGATGTATACCCACCCAGGTCACATCTGGTTGTCCAAGGCATGATTCGGTATTTATTTCTCCTCACATCAAGGCTAACCTGACCCTCAGATTTTTACCCCTACTTCCACTCTACTGTCGAAGCTGTATGATGTTGTTTCGTTCCAAATCGTGCTTGCACTGATCTTCGCTTTTCCTCTAGACTGAGGCTTTTGCTCTTTTCGACAAGGACGGGAACGGCGACCTCACTAAAAAAGAAATGCGCGAAGCCGTTTCTCGTATCTACCGCGAACGCAAGGCTCTGACAGCCAGTCTCAAGGCTTGTCGTTACTCTTTGTGACCTCTCTCCTTCTGATGTAGTTCGCTAGGATGTCGGTTCTGCTGTTGCCAAGCTTGATGCCGTGCTCATCTCCGTTGTACTCCTCCTCGAGATCTTCCTTTGCCTTCTCATCTTCAATAAGCACGATACAGTAACCTGTACGTCTTGGAACACCATTCACCCCTTGACTAATGAATACTTCAGCTCTCGTGCCTTTGGCTACGATTATCCTCGGGTTCTCATTCATTTTCGGCAACTCAGCAGCTACTCTGTTCAATTCGCTCATCTTCATCTTCAGGTACATTCCAGACATGCTTTAGAGACTGTTATACTCACTACCCCTCCCAGTACTCATGTATTCGACGTGGGGGACCTAGTCATGATTGACGACCAGGTTTTGACAGTCAGCGAGTTTGGTCTATTTGCTACAACATTTCGAAGGGTCGATGGGCAAGAGATCATTGTCCCTAACTCTCTTTTGTCTGGCTCGAAGCTAGTGCACAATCTGCGTCGCAGCCATTCCATGTTGGTTCCGTTTTTCCAGCCTCATTGCCCATCTGATCGCACCCAGGTGGGAAACAATGAACCTCACGGTTTCGTACGACACCCCTCTTGAAGTGCTCGAAGAGCTGCGCGTTCGTCTGAACGCATATGTCGCTGCCAACAACCGCGAGTGGTCTAATTGTGGGCTCAACATCGACAAAATGGAATACCAGAACGCCATCTACCTCATCGTTGCCATGGAGCGTGAGTACTCGGCGCGCAAAATTCTGTGGACTGGCTGGCTGATACTTGTGAAGATCGCGCAAACTGGCAGGACTGGGGAGGCCGATGGACACGTCGAACCGCATTCATGCGGCATTTGAAGACGATTCTGGAAGAACTAGACCTCCGATACCAATTGCCTACGCAGCCGGTCGTGTTCCCTCAGGGCCCGCCTCCAACTGTCCGCCAAGGACAGTCGCCGGATTTAGGAAATGCTGGGTCATTCTTGGCCACTCAGCATTTGGCGATGCCGCAGGCCCGACCGTTTCGCGCCCAGATGACTTCATTCCAGTAGACGCGCAGAGCGTGTTTAAAATACATACAATCATAGAAGAATACAATCTCTTGCAACAGCATCTTGCACAATTGCTGGCCATGCGTACTGCGAAAACTGAGATACAATTGCTGCGTTAGGTGTACAATGCTAAAATCACATATAAAACTCGGGCTTGCGCGCGTTGATACCGTACTCTCCAAGCGCTGCACTAAGGTCTTCCATCGTCAATGTTGTCCGTGTCTTGTCCTAAGATCGAGGTGAAAAAGGTCCGATACGAAAGACTGATGGACGCACTTTGGCTGAACCAGGACCGCCGAACATCTGAGTGCGGGCACGTCCACCAGCAGCATTCGTGCGAATGCGGGCATGTTGATACGCGTCGGCCGCGATATCAGACACGAACTTTTGGGCGGCAAGAGAAAGCAGACGTTTTCTGGACAACATGAGCTAAACGCGACAATACTTGGAATCTGGTGGCTCACAGACGGACGTCTTCGCATTCAAAGCCTACCCGTTGTAGGTAGTAGTCAGTAACCTCATTCGGGATCTAACAGACGGTTTGTATGAGCTCCGGGACCGATTGCACCCGAGGGGACTGACTAGCGGCTCGTAATCGTCGAGCATGAGCATGAACTCAGCCAGGGTGCGGTCTTTTCGTGCCTCCTCTGCGGCCTGGCGAGACTGGGGCTGCGGAGCGGCGGAGGCATTGTCGGCGGACTGCCCCGCGGATAGTGGATATGCGGCTTGTGACATGGGGTATAAAAACAGCACCAAACTCCGTTGACTTTTTACCAACAACCACCACCTTCGTCCTCTTCCTCTCCTCTTCCTCTTCGTCCTCTTCCTCTTCCTCTTCCTCTTCCTCTTCGTCCTCTTCCTCCCCCTCTCTTCCAGGCTGCCATTCTGCACCGTGAGTCTCCTCACCTCATCCTTTTCCTTGTATTATATACATCGCATGATGTTTGAGGCATTTGGCTTTACGCGGGAGCGCACCCTGCACTGCAGAAACTTAACTCAGCTACCTTCGGGCTTTGACCCGCTTTTCTGACTCTTTCCCGTCATGATAATTGTGGATGCCTTGCTGACGCTGTTTTTTTTGCAGGTGGTAGATACAGATACAGTAGTACACTGTGACTTGCTGAATAATAATAATCATACACTCTTGTCATCTGCAACCATGTCCAACACTCTGCCCCCCTCCCGTACGACTACGATGCTCTCGAGCCCTACATCTCCAAGCAGATCATGGTCCTCCACCACACTAAGCATCACCAGACCTACGTGAATGCTCTCAATGCTGCTGAGGCTTCCTACACCAAGGCAGCCACTCCCAAGGAGCGCATCGCTCTTCAGGCCGCCCTCAAATTCAACGGTGGTGGTCAGTGACATATCTTTAGCACGCCTCTGCCTGCGATCTGTGTTCCACGGCGAAGAGCGACTTATTGATCTTTCCGCCAGGGCATATCAACCACTCCCTCTTCTGGAAGAACCTCGCGCCCTCGGCGGAGAAGGGCGGCAACGGCGGTGTCCTCAAGGATGGTCCCCTCAAGGATGCCATCGCCGCGTCCTTTGGAAGCCTCGATAACCTTAAGAAAGAGTTCAATGCCGCGACGCTCGGCATCCAGGGCTCTGGCTGGGGCTGGCTCGTGCGTCTGCTTGACGTATCGCGATCCTGCGGCGAGTGCTGATTGTCGATCCGCGATCAGGGCTACAACACGAGCACCAAGCGTCTCGAGATCGCGACCACGGCCAACCAGGACCCCCTCCTTAATCTCGTCCCCCTCATCGGTGTCGACATCTGGGAGCACGCGTTCTACCTCCAGTACCTCAACGTCAAGGCCGATGTATGTTCTCCTTCCTTTTCGATTTGCTCGATTCATATGTCACATCTTAGTATCTCAACGCCATCTGGTCCGTGATCAACTTTGACGAAGCCCAGAACCGCCTCCTCGAGTTTGCCAAGCTCTAAGCGGTTCGTCCTTTTGAATTTTTCTGCTCGGCATCGTTTGAACGTGAGTTATCGCAGGAAGTAGGGAAACAAAGAAATCTTGTATAGGACATGCTACGAGATTGTACTAACACTTTTGTCTGAATCAAAAAGTTTATCTTCTGAGCACGACCCTGCTCAACTGACGTCCATCTGAGAGCCCTCCTTTACTACAACTGATGATTGTTCCGAGATTTCCATTGCGGTGAGAAGGTTGTCTATGTCGGGTGAGACCACAAATCGTTTGTTCACCTCTCCCAATACGGTGAGTCGGTGTTGTGGAATATCGAGGCAGACAGCATGCTGGAGGAACGAGGGCTGTGTCGCCGCCGTCACCTTGAACACGGGAGTATTCAGTGCAAAAGAATTCTAGGCAGAAGAAAATTACCTCCAAGAGAATACCGTTGGAGAGACGCATTTTGACCGCTCCGCTGCGATACACTTCGAGACTCCCAATGATGCCATCGACGACCTTGGGTTCTTGCGATTTCCCGTCAGCTGTTGCCTCAGAGGGCGCCATGGAATCCCGCGCTGAGCTTGGCAGAGATCCAGGTTTGACATCCTCAGCAAATGTCACTTTCTTGACGCTCGTGTCCACCGCTACCTCGGGACGGGTGGAGGATATGGAAGAAATTCCGGAAAGGGACTAGGAAATTGGAAAAAATAAAGTCGCTCTTCCTTGAACGATGGATCCTGTGTGGTTTTAACAGAATAGCTGGAGTCGAGGGGGACAACTGACCTCGTCCACGGCTTCTTGCCGCGAAAAATGTTCGACCAGGTCCTCAAACTCTTCCTCCTCCTCGCTCTCACTTAGATGAAGCGCGTTGGCATCATCCACCTCGACCGCGGCTGCAAAAAGTGAGGTGACATTACAAGTCAAAATGCAACAGTAACGAACCAGTTGGAATCTCCGGATCGGCGGGTTCCTCTTTCTTCGCCTTCTTCTTCGCATGGCGGCGCTCCTTTCGGAGACTCTCTGGAGCCATCCAGTCCATTTGGCGCACATTTTCCATGTCCACAATCTCGACGCCCTCATCCGGGTCGGAGTAGACCTCCTCGTCCTCTTCGGGCGCTTTGACTTGGCCTTTCAAGTCGTTCTCTTTCTTGATGGCCGCGGCAGAGACGCGAGTGAGCCCTGCACCCAGCGAAGAGCGATCTGAAGTGGGCGTAGGAATGGTAAAATTGGACCGAGGCACGGAACGTCGCGCGTTGTTTCCTGACATGGCGGGACCCATGGCGAATGGCCCGCTGGCGGTCATCTCAACGGAAGCACGGGGAGCGCCGCGTCCTCTGCCCCTGCCATCGCCACGACCCCGTCCATCACCCCGTCCCCGTCCCCGACCGCGACCGCGAGCGTTGGTATCTGGTGGACCGGCATCACTTGTAGGTTCCTAGACGCAATGCTGAGCAAACGCGTTCTGGATTCAAGGGATTGATAGTTACAGCTTTGACTGGACTGCGATAGGCTCGAATTATGTTGATTGAAATGAATAAACGGTGGAGACGCACTCCTTGACTCGACGCGCAGGAAGAACGGGAACAAATTTTGTTTTCTGTGTGCCCTGGCGGGTTACGGTATCTGTAGTTCTCCTGGTAAGGCTAGCAATGGCCTTGGATGGACCAGGAGTAGGCCGTTGCCTGTTGGGAGTCAGCGGAAATTGGGAACGAACAAGTCGAGGCAGACCAGACATGTGTTTGTCGATCACAGTTATCTTTTTCCATCGACATCATGGCCACCGAGGTCCAGCACTTGCATGTTACATACAACGACAGCAAGTCCCTCTTTTATTCCTTCCTGCTTGAATAACATTTTCTTTCCAAGTTCACAACCTTATTAGGTTTCGTACACGCTCAAGTTTCTGAACCGCCCCTGAAACTTTAGGTTTAGAAAGTCGATCCCCAACATCGCCGATGAGTTCAATCCGGACCTACTAGTCGCCATCGGTTCGTCTTGGAACGGCTCAGAACGGCTCAGAACGGCTGACATACTCAACGCTGTTCTTCCAGGCGGCGGGTGACTGGCCCACCATCTTCTCAGTTCGTTTATCACTTATATCGTTACAAGTGGATTCTTCCCCGCTCGGGTCATGCGCACCTTCCTTCGAGAGAAGCCCGGAAAATCAGCCCTCCAAATCCAAGCCATCGGCCTCTCACTGTATGAGCCCGTAGAAGGTGTTGCTGTTCGACTCCGAAATCTTCACGGCTCCATCTATCGAACCCTCTAGGCACTTCCGCCAATGTCATCGGGCATGAAGTCATCCGAACTCAATGGCTGTAAGACCTGCTTCCAAGGGGATGCCGCATAAACCATTTTGTTATCTTCTGCAGGGGTCCGGATGCAGGAAAACTCCTCGTAGGTGAAGATCATTCTCATAGCAACGCGATAGGTCGCGTCCTTAACCCACACAATTCCAGGGCGTAACAATCTCATTGTGGTCAGTGGCCTCCCCTCGGAATCGATCACCTACATATACGCATTCGCAGGACGAAGTAGATGACACCCGGAAAACGCTGCAGTGGGTATCTGTTTCGCCCCGTTCCTTATTGTAACTTGAAATGCCCTTAGCTATGCTCTTTCCGAGCTTCAGAAGGACGTAGAAGAAGAGCTCTTGACTCGACCCGAGTCGGAACGCGCTGCGCTGCGTGAAGCGACGAAGTTTGGAATATTCGTCGTTCACAATAAGGCTAAGGCGAAACTGGCCGAGCTTCCGGCTGATACGCCGTGTGTATGCTTTTTCCGTGCTATTTCTCGATCTGAAAGCACCCAGGTATTTCGCGGGTGCGACAGTTAATGATGTCTGGTGAGTGGATTTGTGATGATCCCGATGGCCGTCCTTAGACTGCTGCAGGCTCGACTATCCTTGGGAAGCAACGTCAGTGATACGCCTAACTTGCAAGAAATGTCGTGAAATAACCGGAACAGGGACATCGAGGAGCATGATAACCATGCAGCTGCAGATAAGAAATTGTCGGCCTAAAAAATTGTGAGCTTTCCCTATCAGCCTCTGCCGTCGTTGGCTCACAAGCGATCAATCCCAAGAAAACTCTGTATGAGAAGATGTGTTGTGGCTGTATCATCGCAATGAATGGTCGTTGCCTGGATTCAATAACTGAGAAGGGTGCAGTAAATATATATTATGTAGGTTAGCACAAAAGCCCGACCGTCTATGGAGCGCCGCCGTCTTTCCCTCCTTGCCCCTCTTCGGGCTTTTTCTTCTCGCCCGTCATCTGGCCGATGGCCTCCCATAATGTTCCCGGCCCCTCGCTGACCATCATCTCCTGCTCCTTCTTAAGAAGGCTCTCGAGATAGTCCTTATTATCTCGAATGTACTTTTGCTCCTCGGCGTACTGCTGCTGCGCCTCGCGACGTTTCTGCTCCAGGTACGTGGGGGGTATCTTGGAGCGCGGAGTGTTCTAGATGCGCTTTCAGAGAAGGGACAGAGAGAGGACCATGGCACGAACTGGTGAGAGACCGAGGAAAGCGGAGATCCCACCTCCTGCTAGCCCGAGGGGCCGCTCTTTGGTCCATTTTTCCACGTGCAGGGCCTTTGCCTCTGCTTCCTTTTTCGCGTACTCAAGAGGTATGTCCTTGCCCTGGTATGCGGCTAGTATAGGGCGAACGTCCTGCGGCTTGTAAATGCCAATGGCTGACATATTATAAGAGTGTGAATAGAACAGGCAAGGGAATATCCTTACACTCCAGGAACGGAATCATAGCGATGAGCCCCTTGTCGTTGGGATCGCCTTTCCACGGAGGAATGACGATGGCATTTTCAGGGTGCGTGGAAACGTGTTCTGCATTTGTATCCAGTGAGATGACGGTGTTGAGGGGCCGGTTCATATATGACAAGTCCTGTGGCAGATTACTCCAGGGCAGAACAGAACTAAACAATGGGCACGCGCCTTATAGATTTTGCCGTTAATCGATCTCGTAGCCTCCCTGTAGAGACGATGGCTGACAAAGAAGTTGTAGCGATCGAGTTTCTCCAGGATGGGGGCTGCGGTCTGAATATATTATTACTTGGGCAATCAAGGATTGGAGGCAAACGCACATAGTAATGCTGCGTAGTAAACACTACCACCTCGTAAAACTGTGATATATAGGCGAGAAAGTAGTCTACGCCTGGGCGCTTGGCGGTCCGCCAACCGTGTTGGCGCTAGATGGAAGAAGTTGAGGAAATTCCGGAAGCACAAGAACTCATCAACGCACATCCCATGTTGAAGTGACTAGCAGGTCGTCTACAGATATCAGGAGAGTGTAAGGCTTTGCGTGCGGCGGCGGCGGCTGTGGCGGTAAAAGCTCTGGCCATGCCGGTTTGTTAAAGTACTAGACCAGCGGCCATGAGAAGAATGGAAACAGTAGTGCGGTTATTCCTACATCGAAGATATCTGTGAACCGTTCCCTTGTCCGTCCCCAACGCGTCGCAGGAGCATTTTCAAGGGTCTGGTGATATGATAACCCGGAACGGCGGAGACGGGGAAAGGACCGACCAATTTCTTTGCCTTGAGTTCCGTCTCGTCCCACTCTCGGCCCAAGTAAAGAACGTTTATGCCAAAGCCCAGAGCAAGGACCGCGAGCGAGATGCGTCCCATTGCGCGGCGTCTTTTCTCAACAGAGGAAAGGGAGTCTCTGGATGATTTTGCGCCGGTGGTCTGCTCTGGCTCCGGGGCAAAATCAAGACTGGGAAGATTGGAGTTGGGAAGCTGGGCGAGCGCGCGGGAGCCCAGCGGACGGAGGGCTCGACGGGGGCCATTGCGCGCTATCGCGGCGGCGAGCATGACGCCGACGGAAAAAGAGGAAAGCCACGTGATTTGAAGTAAGGGTTTTTGACCCAACCATGGATGCAGCATTTCAGTGCTGCAGTCGCTGGCGGCTGGCCTCGTTCTCGCCGAGCTGCGATTAACGGAGCCATGGGACAGCAAAATCCGTTCCAAAGATATTTTCTACTACCGCTGTGTACCGATCCATGTTCGCAGCACCACGTCTCAAGGAATACATCGAGTCATCTCTTTTTCTCTTTCTCCCAGCATGTCCCGACTCTTCAGGCGCCTGGTTTCCACCGTCCATATCAAGCCCACCCCCTCAAAGGCGCACCACCATCGCAAGCTACCAGACTCGTCTTTTCCGACTGGATACCTTCTCACAGGCATCCATGTTGGGGTGAAGAAAAACCCAGAGCTTCCGGACCTGGGTCTCATCGTGTCTACCTCCGACCATCCAGCGTCCGCCGCTGCATGTTTCACCCGCAACGCGTTCAAGGCCGCTCCTGTCGTGGTCTCGGACCAGATCATCACCCAGAATGGCGGACACGCCAGGGCAGTAGTCGTCAATAGCGGCTGTGCCAACGCTGTCACAGGCAGGTCCTCCTTCCGTGCCGCAACTGACCATTTTACACTCTACCAAAAGGCCGGCAAGGCTTGGAGGACGCCTGGGCGATGGTCAAGGAGACCGATGCCCTCTTGCCCCCGTCTGTGTCTACTGCAGAACACCACACACTCGTCATGTCCACTGGGGTCATCGGACAGACGCTGCCTATAGCAAAAATCACTGCAGGCATTCGATCACAGGCTTCCGCGAATCGCACGCTTGGCTCGGACTTTGCCGCATGGGAGCGCGCAGCCAAGGCATTTATGACCACTGACACGTTTCCGAAGTTGAGGTCTCGCGTTTTTACAATCAATGGGACGGAATACCGCATGGCTGGCATGGACAAGGGCGCAGGCATGATCCACCCCGATATGGGCCCGGCCTCGACCGCGCTGCATGCTACGCTCCTGGGATGTATTCTGACGGACGCGGCGGTCTCACCTCGCAGTCTCCAAAGCGCTCTGACATATGCCGTGGACCGAAGCTTCAATTCCATTAGCGTCGACGGGGACATGTCGACCAACGACACTATTCTGGTCTTGGCCAACGGCGCGGCTGCGGCACAGAATGGTCAAGTCGTTGAGATTGACGAAGAAACGGACAGGGAAGCGTATGAGATTTTCAAAAATGAATTGACCCAGTTTGCGGCGGAGTTGGCGCAACTCGTCGTACGCGACGGAGAAGGGGCGACCAAATTTGTTACCGTCAACGTCAAGGTGGGATCTCTGAACGCCGTCGCGAGTGAATTATTTATTTTCAGGGAGCGCCAACGTATGAAGATGCCCACCGCATCGCGTCGCGTATATCCACCTCCGCTCTTGTCAAGACAGCACTTATGGCGAGGATGCCAAGTACGTCAAGGACACTTATGCTCGATAAACAGGTGGCTCAAGACCTACTCTAGCTGGGGTCGTGTCCTAGCCGCGACCGGCTCCGCTTCATTCCCAACTCTCGATCCCAGCAAAGTCAGCGTTACGTTCGTTCCCTCGGACAACACAGCGCCTCTTCCCGTGCTTGTGAACGGCGAGCCAGAGGTCGTTGACGAGGCACGCGCAAAGGAAATCCTGAGTCAAGAGGATTTCGGAATCCAAGTAGATCTGGGCGGGGTCGGAAAAGAGGAGGCTACGTATTGGACTTGCGATTTCAGCTATGTACGTTCCTTGCCAAATTCTTTCCCTGCCTCACACTGACGCAAACTCCAGGAATATGTCAGAATCAACGGGGATTACCGTAGTTAGATTTTCAGAGTGCCCAGTCTTCGTTAGAAAAAAAATTAATCGGCAGCATCATGTTACAACTTCTAAAATGCTTATAGAGCGCTGGCACCTATCAAGGAGGTGAGGGGAGTGCTTGACAAAAGGAAGGCGTCACGCATACCCGTAATGATATCGACCAACTCGTTGGTGATGGCGGCCTGTCTACCACGATTGTACTGCATCTGGAGTGAGCCAATCATGTCTCTAGCGTTTTTAGAAGCGTTGTCCATGGCGTTGCGGCTGATAAGATTAGCAACAGTGTCAAGCCCGGAGATGGAACATACCGGGCACTGATCTCGCAAGCATGCGCCTCCACCAGTGCAGCAAAGATGGCGTTGGCGAGGGAGAACTCGGCAAGATCCTTCGTGAAGTCGTCCTCCATCTCATACGCCTTGAAGCCGTCTGAACTTGAGAGTCAGTGCCATCCAAGGGGGGAACATGACCACCGTACCGCTCTCTTTCAGACCAGCCTCACCCCGGACCTCGACGGTGGCGGCCTCGTAGCTGATCGCAGACACGAACTTGTTGTAGACCAAGATGACCGAGTCGTACTTGACTCCGCTCTTAATGATCAAATCCGCGACGCCCGCGGCGTCGGCAAAGGTGGGGACGTCTCTGCCGATCTGGTTGAACGACAGCCGCATGTTTCCGGACAGAGCGCGGGTGATCTGCGCCTTGGATTTGTCTCCAATGACCATGATGGGGGAAGCGGCGTCGACTTCGATCGGCTTCGACTCTTCATTGAGAAGAAGGGACTCGGAAGTGCCCGCAAATGTGCGGCGGGTGGCCTTGGTGACCGACGAGTGGATACCACCACAAAGACCCTTGTCGGAAGAGATGACGAGGAAGAGCTTGTTCGGGGCAGAGGAAGGGGCTTGAGCGTGGGCGAAAACCTCTGGTGGAATTTTCGGTGTCAGAGGGAGCCGGAGTAGGTCGATAGCGTCGTACCAGAATTTGCAATACCATATTCCTTACCCGCAGCCATGGCGCGCTGCGCTTTTGCGAGTTTAGTGGATGCCACAATTTTCATGGACCTGTGGGGTACATTCTTGAGAGTTCCGAGATAGATATTCAAGGAGACTTGCTGGGTAATCTTCTCGATGTTCTTCACACTCTTGAGACGCATCTCAATCTCGCGCAGGGTGGCCATGTTGCGAGCATTTCCCGGGCCAGCGGCCGGAATCGCGCGGGGCGCGCGGCTCAGTGTTCGGAGAGAAAGCATGCTGGTATGCCACACGTGACGCAAATACTACAACACATTGAATGGTCCGATTACCGCCGGGTCAGCCGCAGAGAGCAGTCCTTGCAGCTGCGGCCCAGTCCTCCCCCTCATCTCTCTCAATTCACTCCGTAGATACTCTTCTGGATCCCGCACGAACGCTACAGGGTCCGTCTCCACTGTTTCGGACGCCGCGAGCCGCGAGTATGCTGCCTGGTACCCCGCCGTCTGCTCTTCTTGGTCAATATCCGTGATACCCATCGACAACACATCCTCGTTCGTCTTCGAGGCCGCTGTCGCGCCGGTAAGATATTGGCTCCTGAAAAGCTGCACCAGGGAGGTGAACGCCGCGGGCCTGGATCTTGTTAGAAGCCATAAAATAAAAAATACAAGAGGGTTTCTTACCATAGTTGGACATTTGGCTCTTGCAGCATGCTCACACTCCTGGTCAGCATCCTCGTAAAGCCGACAACAACCAGTTTGCGATCTTTTTGGGGCATAAGTGGTACCTGAGGCACTACAAGTTGGGCAAAATCTGGGACCACAACCTATTCCAAGTCAGCGGGTTATCAGAACCGCACGGAGTGGGCCATACCGTGGTTGGATTTCGTCAATGGTGTTGATGACATAGTCGGGCCCTAGGCCTTCGACGTCAAGGGCCATGCAATACAACAGGAATTTGGAGAAGAGATAAACAAACTTGTCCGTCTTGCTCGATTGCATCCTCGTCAGAAGGGTCATGATAACACCTTTGAAATACTGTCGCAGGTCAGCTCTAACCAGAGATCAGATTCTGCACGTTCCCAATAGGCCAAGAGTACTCACGGACGGGCATGCAGAACGACTGCCTGCAACAGTTCGAAGCCCCAGACGTCATTTAATTTGCTGGGAATCAGTCTCTGCTGCACAACAGCAAGAGTACTGGCAATCTGGCCCGATGCCATCATTTGAGCGCTATCCCGAGCGAGGAATGCTTTGAGCAGCTTGACAAGTCCCGGAATGCTTCCTTTTTGTTGCCAGGATGCTGGGGTGAATAGCAAGGGCAGCAGTGGTCGGTACTGGGCTGGTACGTCCTTGATATGCAGAGACAACATCTGCGCAAGTAGTTGGAAGACGTAAGGAACATATTCTAGGGATAGATTAGAAATCAGTAGTCAGACGTGCCGACGCGTACGTTCTATGTCTTGCTGTATAATGATTGTAAATGGGCCGAATAGCGCGCCCTCGAAGGTTGGCAAGGTCGAAGGTGTACCATCGACAACAAACCTGGGTCGTCGTGAGCGAATTCGTCAGGTTATTTCAAAGACCGAATATCACCTCATCAAGCCAGAGATACTCTCGAAAATATATTGGTCAAAGAGTGGGTTACTGGGGTTCTTGGAGATAACGCCCAAGATCCCAACCAGCCTGGCTAGGGTTTGTTCATACCCAGGAGTAAGCGTTTGACGAGCGGTGAGAATCACGCGCATGGCGCCTGCGAAATGGATGAATAAGGTTTCAAGAACATAAGAAAATCAGACATTTCATGAGATGATCATTCTCAGCGACCTTCTCAGCTGTCCCTGCACTCTCTATCTTAGAAAGAAGAGTGGCGACCAAGGTTGGGGCAAGGTCGTGAATGTCAGCCTGCGCGAATCTGTCACGGGAGGTTGGCAGGGCGCAACAATGTAAGTCGGGTACGTACAAATTCGCCCCTTCCCGCCGGATGCTCAAAATGCGATCAATGGTAATCGCGGCGTATGTATAAGTAACATAGTTTTGCGACGCGAGATGCCGGACCAACAGCGGCAGCACCGAAAGGAGTTGAGCTTTCGTTAACTAAAATAAATGATCAATGTTCAGTTGGACAGAACGAGGTGAAGCAGCCACTCACTTGGTTCCTGAAACTCAGCAAGAAACGAATGGCATCAACTTGCAGAATCGGATGAACCGAGCCCTCCTGCGCGTCCAGATCCGCATATACATGGTTTGAGAAAAATTGTACGACGTCAACGAGAGTGTTGACGGACGTCACGCCGAGCTGGAGCCCGAGTGAGTGTAACCGAAAGGACAGTCAAATAGTCATACATACTTGAGAAGTCGACCCTCGGGTAGCGACAGCCATCATCAAGTAAATTGCACCATCCTTCGCTTTCCAACCCTCCCCTTCAACCCGCTCTTGAACGCTCGCGCCGTTGTACTGCGCCAGTCCCATTTGAACCCATTTTTCTACCTCAGCAGTTGCTTCTCTTTCGAACCCACTGCCAACCAGTGCTTTCAGTACATCGGCGGCTGCTTGTCTGCGCGTCCGTCCGTCCGCACCACCGCTGGCCAGACCGGCTGCGGAAGAACCAGCAGAGTCAAAGAGGGACAAACGAATGAACTCCAGGGGATCATCGGTGAACATCTCCTCGTCGGAAACTCGGAAAAGAACGTTTGGGACGATGATTGATTGGATGATAGTAGAGAGCGTTGCCCCAGAGAATAAAGAAGCGTAGTGGTTGGACCGAATTGTAGCGGACAAGAAACGAAGGGACTGAGAGACCAGCTAGAAGAATCAACGTTCAGCTAATGACGCTTGATACCAAAGAAAGACCTTACCCCGTCGTCCGCCAGGCTAGGCATACTGTTGTTACCTATCATACCCCATACCCCCTGCATGAAGGATTCGATGGTGGGTGATTGTTGGAGTTGTTCGGGATAGAGTTGGAGGAAGAGCTTGGAGTGTCTGTCAGGAATGTCACTTGCAAAACACAGAGCTCACCTCTGCGATCTGTAATATCCCTGTTTTGATCTGAGATGGCAAGGACGGGGTGGTTTCATCAGGCTAGGGATAATGAGAGCCTATTGCAAACAAATACATTGAGCGACTCACATCTACAGCCAGCCCAGAAGGATTCCATGCCAACAATCGATGGAATAAACCTTCAGTGGGGCTGAAGAACTCGGCATGGGCGTCTTCTATGGCCGGAGGCAAGTCTTGACACGTAAAATCATAGAATATCTCCAAGAGGAGGGTCATAGTCTGCGCCTGTGCTGCGTATTCCCCGTTAGACGAAGACGTGTCGAGAGCAGGCGGAGGCGTTAAAAGAAGGCCGGCAGTGTGCCTGAAGAGGCCGAGAAAAGGAGCCATGAATTTCGACAGCACCAGGTTGATTTCTGTGAAAAGAACATCGGACCGAACATGCGCACGCCATTGAGAGAAAATGGAATGCGACGTTTGGAGAATCGCAATGTTGTTCGAGGATGATGTGGGCGAAAGCGATGCAGTCAGATGCTACAGGATGGAATGAGTACTTTTCCGTGAAAGAGATGAACTGAGGCTGACGTCAATGAGATCGGGCCATTTGGCGGGGAAATCGAGTTCAGCAATGAGAGATATACTCTCAGCCGTCTGGGCCCGGATGGCCTTGTCTGCTGGATCGGTCGAGAGCGCGATCATGGCAGGTACCAGCTCCGCGCGAAGGGATGCTTTATCCGCCTCTGGAAGCGGGTTGACGTCCTAATTATTTCTGAGTACGCGAGATTTTAACCAAAGAAGAAGGGGAACAAGACCTCTTCCCATCGGAGCTTTGCTACGTTTTTAAGATAGACGCTGCCGGCGAGTCTGACTGGGCGCTCTTTGGTGGCGTCTAGAATGAGGCGGAGGAGGTGGAGAAGGAATCCTGGCTGAGCGCTGAGTGCATCGAGATTCTGCTCTGCGGCCTTGCGGGTTGCGGGATTCAAAGAGGCGAGGAGGGAGGAGTCGAGCGTAGACATGAAACAAAGAAAGCGCGTTGTTTGGCTGCACCGCGACTGGCAAACACAGCAGTCCCTCTCGACGATGATCCTCCTCGAACCCCACAATGTAATCATCCAAACCACCCTTTCCGAGAAGATACTAAAGTATTATCTCCCTTTGTGCTGCTGCTTGCCATCTGACCCCTCATCTTCAGGCCATCTTCCGTCGATGTCCAATTCGTCGACTATGATGGTGTTCGATTCCATTTGTCTACCCCCGAGCGCAAATCCGTTCTCCTGCTTTCTATGCATATCCGCTGCTGGGACGAGCTAGTTCGATACGGTGCCATCGATGTGCTCCAACGTGAATACGGGTCGCTACTACAACCGCAGCCCGAGCCCGAATACAGCGCAAGCTTGGCGATTGACCTCGAACAACTCCCTGCCAGCAATGGTGTGTACTCGTTCAGCTCACAAAGCCTATTCTCTTCAATTTCCCTGGCTAGAGGACCGCGAGGCGTTTGTAACGTCGATTGCCCTCTTCAAGCGTAACGCGCTGGCAGCGCCATTCGAACTTGCTTTCGCGGCTCAGAAAGGGCTTGAATCTGCTGCTACGGGGAGCGGTGACTTGATGGCGATCCATTACCGCGACGAAGAGGCGATATTTATTCAGGCCTCGAACGATCGTGTCACTGTCATCTTCTCCACTGTGTTTCGGGACGAGACCGACCGCATCTATGGTAAAGTCTTCCTGCAGGTGTGTTTAGCACAGCCGCAACCTTCTCAGTGCTCTTACACGGACCCAGGAATTCGTAGATGCTCGCCGACAGCCTTCCATCCAAAATGCACCTCAAGTCTTGTATTCGAGCCGTGACCCGCCCCTTGAAATCCGCCATCTTCCCGACCTGCGAAATACGGAGGATACGGGCTACGTGACGTTTGTCCTATTTCCTCGGCACTTTAGCAACCCGACTGTCGCGTCTGGGACCATCTCGCATATCCAGCTTTTCAGGGACTACCTACATTATCACATCAAGTGTTCGAAGGCGTACATGCACTCACGGATGAGGTACCGGGTGGCGGAGTTCCAGAAGATTTTGAACAGGGCCAAGACGGAGGTCGCGACGGTGGAGAAGAAGACAGTCTCTGGAAGAACTCTAACGAGCCGCTAGACCGTGTAATACTTTTATGTAATTATGGCCTTCCGAGCGTCCGCCATCCGGGCAGCCAACCGCGCCATTGTATATACACAATCTGGGGAGCCCGGCCAGGTGCTTACTGCCCTCACTTTCAAGCCACTGCCCTCCCCGCCTCCCGGCACTCTCAATCTCAGATTTCTCCTTGCGCCGATCAATCCCGCGGATGTGAATGTCATACAGGGCGTATACCCGGCGAAACCATCCCTTACCGAGCTCAACGAAGGGCAACCTGTGTTTGTGGGGGTCGTGAAGGGCTTGCAGAAGTGACTCAAGTGGGATCTGGCGTCTCTGGCTACAACACCGGCGACTGGGTCGTCTTCGTCAAATCTGGGTCCGGCACATGGGCTTCAAGCAGAAATGTCCAGGCCCAGGAGGTCCTCAAGCTCCCGCGGAAAGATGGACTGACAGAAGTGCACGGGGCGACTATGACGGTTTGTGAGGCCGTTCATCCTTGATCTCTCGAGCTCACACGGACAAGGTGAACCCGCCGACGGCGTACAACTTGCTCAGCGACTTTGTAACCCTCAAAGAGGGTGAATGGGTCGTGCAGAACGGGGCAAACAGCGCCGTGGGCCAGGCCGTGATCCAGATCGCCGCGTCCAAGGGGTTAAAGACGCTCAACTTGGTTAGGTCAAGGTTCGTGTGCCAATCGCGTAATATGCGTCGAAAATAAAGACTCTTTCAAGGCCAGACTTGGCGGACTTGAGCAACAGACTCAAGGCATTGGGCGCAACTGAAGTGCTAACATACGACGACCTGGCGGATCGCGCGCTCACAAAGTCCATTGTGAAAGATTGGACTGCAGGCAAGGTACGTGTGCTCAAAATGGACCCAGAGTCGCTTTTACCTGTACCAGGGGATCCGACTGGGTCTCAATTGTGTGAGCGGCAAGGACACCACGTCGATGGCGCGGTTACTAGGAGAAAACGCGCATCTCGTGTCCTATGGCGCAATGTCCAAGGAACCCTTGTCGCTTCCAACATCACTGTTCTTCTTCAAGAATCTCACAGCCGCTGGATTTTGGCAAAACCGCTGGTGGTTGACACATGCACGGAGTGAGCAAGAGGCACTGATGAAGACGCTTGTGGACCTGGTCGCAGCCGGCAAAGTACGCCTTTGAGTCTAGGATTGAGACCCAACTGACGCACCCGCTCAGCTCAAGGAACCAGAGCACGAGATATTCACCATCAGTTCGCAAGATTCGGATGAAGTCGCAGGGAAAAAGGTTCAAGATTTAATGGCCAAGGTGTCGAGCGGCCAATATGGGAAGAAGGTATTGCTTAAGTTCGACGACGCTCATTGAGAAAAGTGCGAATGGATTGCAACTATACAAGCGTTACCGCATCTTACGATCCTCGAAAAATCGCTGCAAGTGCGCTGTTCAGACGATATTCATGCAGAAAAGACACGGACGTACCTTGAGATGCCTCAGCTGCCAGAAACACGTAGCAAGTAATACCATGATCTGCGCCGCACTGTACCACAATGCCCGTGCATTGGTAGCTTCGCTGAGATCTCTGTAGTCGGCCTCTCTTTGCCTTTGGTATTGCTGTTCCCGATTTATGTCTTCCAACTTCTGGTTCAAGTCCCGGACTTTGGCGGCAAGCTCGGAAACGTGAGAACGGTCGTGGTCAGCGTCGGCTTTTGTGCTTCCGACGACGATATCGAGGTATAGGCGGATATGCGTGCTGGAGAACCAGGACGTGTAATTCGTAGACAAGCAGATGGAGTGGTCGCCGGCCTCATGAGACGTGAAAGTGAACCGGCCGTCGCTCGGTCCTTTGGTCTTGACTACGTTGTGCCCTGTGTCCATTTCCTACGCGGAAGCATGAGCCGGTATGAGGACTGGCGAATCAGGGAGAGCGCACGTCGACTTCGACCCATATTCCTAGATTTGGGTCCTCCGCATACACACCGTCTTTCTCCGACCACTCGAGAGCGCGATAATGTCCTGTTAAAATGCGTTGTGGCGTGTGATCGGGTAGACGCAGATTTCTGACCTTCTACGACGGTGTCTGCGGGGAGCTCCTCTATGAAACATCGTTTCTCATTCGCGTCGAGGTAGAAATGGAGAGCATTGGATACTGCAGTGGCCAGCAGCAGAGTGGAGAAAAACAGCAGTCGCTGTAACATGTCTAACGTGGCGTTTGTTTATGTACGTGGGCAACTTCAATCTCATTCAACTCGGACTGTGGACTACATGGGTAACAAAGCAGCTGGTAGACGATATGCACGGTGTCTATGGCTTGGTGGATTTCGAAGAAAGATACTTGGCATTGACTGCCACAAAGTGGTAGCCCACCACGGTGAGCATGGCGAGGACGCCGAGTGTATTTGCGAGGGAGTATAATGTAGCGTGCGATATCATCTGCGAAGGAAGTGAACGGGAGCGGGGGCAGCGACGGGAGAGAGAAGACGTACTGGATGAGAGGAAGTCGGCGTTGGCCTTGTTTGCGTATTTCTTGTACTGGATGGCCAAGGCGAAAGCAAGGTGTGTACGCCTCTCCTGCGCCCCCGCTCCTGCCGACCGCCTCCAAGGACTGTCATCGTCCGCCTCATTTCTACCGCCCAGACCGGCTTTTTCTACACCCGCACCCGCGTCCGCCAGGGTCCCAAACTTTCCGCCGTCAAATACGACCCGACAGGTACGTCGCACCGCCGCACACGCTATCCATCTCACCTGCCCAGTCCAACGACGCGTCTTGTTTGTCGAGAGCCGCAAGTCGGGGAAGAAAAACCAATAGCGGCGGCATTCGTGTATTAAAAAGTAGTACTTACTCGCCTGTAGTAACACCCAGTCACAGTCACCTCTTACGCGTCTGTCTCTCCGCCATGAGTCGTACATCCTATGACAGGTCTTTCAGTCCCTGCCTTCGTCGTGCTCAACCTCACAGGATGCCAGATATCTCACTGTATTCTCTCCCGAAGGGCGGCTCTACCAAGTCGGTCAGTGGCTTTTTAGCAGGCAGCAGCATGCCTAATTGTGCGTTCCAGAGTACGCCTTCAAGGCCATCTCTGGCTCGGGCCATACAGCGGTTGCTGTGCGAGGCAAGGATACCTCCGTCGTCATTACCCAGCGCAAAGTTCCCGTGCGTGGTTTCTCATCTCACCTCACCCCCAAACCAACACCGCTCCAGGACAAGTTGCTCGACGCGTCAACTGTCACGCATCTGTTCAGTATCACCCCCACGATCGGTTGTGTCATGACGGGCCTCATTGGTGCGCACTACCGTCTGCCAGCTGTCCTTTATTCAAACACATGTTGCAGCGGACGCGCGTGCACAAGTGACCCGCGCACGGTCAGAGGCCGCCGACTTCCGCTACAAGTACGGATACGAGATAACGCCAGACATGCTTGCCCGTCGTATGGCCAACATCAACCAGGTCTACACACAAAGAGCCGCAATGCGGCCACTGGGCATCTGTATGTGATTGCACGCTCCTGCTGTTCGGAATCTTACACGAGAGCCAAGCGATGATACTCATTGGCATTGACGCTGAGTTTGGGCCTCAATGCTTCAAGCTTGACCCTGCCGGTTTCTTCGTCGGCTTCCATGCGACCGCGGCAGGTCAGAAGCAACAGGAAGCCATGAATCATCTCGAGAAAAAATGGAAGAAGCTCGATTCGGGGAGGGGCGCAGATGATGCAGCAAAGGCCGGAAAAGGTCTCAGCAGGGCTGCGGTTATCGAGGTGCGTCGCATCTCATTCTTCGGGTGCATTCGGGTGCTCAAGGCCGGCAGATGGCCATCGAGGCCATGTCCACTGTCCATGCGACGGACTACAAGGCCGCCGAGATTGAAATCGGTATTGTGTCGGAGGGTGAGGAAGAGGACCCCAAGACGCGCGGCTTATGGCGCGTGATGGACGAGGCGGAGATCGAGCGCCACTTATTAGCGTACGCAGAGAAGGACTGAAAATAATTGCATTTAATGTTACTTTCGGATTCATCGCAACGAGGCGCCGCCACTCTGTGGGAAGTTGAATAACGGAGTACTTGTTCGCTGCACAAAGCGCACCAGAACTGCGTCGATTTCGAACTCTTCGAGTTCCCTCCCGCGTGGCTGCCAGAACCGGGAGGGTGCTTCCCAAAATTCAGAAAACGCACTGCCGTTCTGCTTGGTTGGGGCTGGTTTCGGATGGGGTGCGGCAGAGTTCGGGTGAGGATTGGCGGGGTGCGGGTGAGGTGAAGCCGGGGCTGGGTGAGATAATTAGCAAATGCGCTGGGTGGGCTGGCAGTAGCGCACTGGCCGGCCACGAGCGTTTCCCGAGAAACTTGATGAGTGGCTGGTGGGCCAGGACACGGAGAGTGCGATGCATGAGTGATGATGAAAAGTAACTTTGTACAAATATCTATTTCACTCTAGTGTCCCCCCAATTTGGCTTTCTCCTCTGCAGCAATCTGCGCGGCGTATGGGTTCTTCGGGTTGTGTGCATATTCCGGGGCTGGCCAGGTGGTAAGTTAATGCAGTATGTCTTGGGGAGGACGTACATCGGACAGCCGCGTCCTGCAGCTTAGAGATTCCGTACAAAGAGACGGACGCCGCAACCATGAATGGCCAGAGCGGTTTTACGACCTGGGTCGCGCATTAGAGAAGAGATGGTCATACAGTCAACGACTTGCAGGTGTGGGCCATTTACGCCAGCCAAGGAATGCCATCGGGTCGAGAATCAGAATCTTGTTTGCCCGGAACAAATACACACACTACTGTACAAGAATATTCAACCGCTCTGCGTCGTCATCGCCTTGTTCGCCAGCCGCGTCCCTTCCTGTATTGCGACCGCCTCCTCGACCCACGGCAGTCGGAAGAATTCACTTCTCCTCAGCTCTTCCTGCCGTATGGTCATCCCCTCCGTCTGTCCGCTCCCGAGCACTGTCTCCAAGTCCCGAGACTGCGACTCTAGCCACGTCTGTATGAACTGCCCGGATCCCGGGCGAATGATTGCAGGAATGTCCGTTTCAGGTGCGAGTTGTGCAGGGACTGAGCCAGAGTAGCAATCTGGTCATGATGTAACGCGACGGTCTCCAAATTAGACAACTGTATATCGCACCTCTTCATCGATTCTGACCATGTTCTGCACGCTCTCCTTGCTGGCTTGCACCATGACTGCCATCCGCCCCTTGAGAGCAGCGTCTTCCATTTTAAGCTCTGCATCCCACGCCATCGGCCGCTCGGGGCAGGGATGGTCGGGTTGATCATGTAATGTAGCACGATAGGGTCCGGAGCTGCAAGACACCGGTTCACGAGCTCGGGGAGTTTTTGGAATAATATGCTCTCTCCGTTGAATATCTTTATTGCGTTCAGGAGGAAAGAAGATGAAAGCCCAAAGCGACGTACGGGTCTCAGCTTGTCGTCAGCACGGACTAGCCGCCGGTCAACTTTGTCTTGCAGACCTTGTATTTTGATATAATTCCACAAAGCTTGGATTATGCCGATGCGACTGTCCTCCTTGATGCCCAAGATGTTTCCTGGCAGAGTTGGAGAAGGGAAAAACAGCTGGTGTGGAGCGTACCGAGTTCGGGTATGACTCTGAATTGTTCGGGATAGTGCTCCAGATACATGATCAGGCGGACCTTGGTGGGCGCGTCGCCCCGGCGTCGTATCGTGAATCCGTCGAGAGGTGGATTGTTCAGTCCCGTCGCTCGAGGCCACTGCGAGACGTCAGGAGAGTCCCCTGGAGAGCACACCACGCTACCTCTACTATGTTTCCATCCGGGTAGAGCGTCGGGTCGCGGTCAAGTTCAACGATCATGCGCTTGATGAAGGTCGAAAACTTGCGCACAGGACCCTTGTCTTTGGCGCGTTGGCCTGGGAGCTGGGATGATTTCTGAGCCGCAGGGAGACGCGCTGGAAAGGACGACAGACCTCGAGCAGGCGTCCCTCGATCCTGAGCGCCCAGGCGGGTATGCCTCACCGGTGTCAAAATTGGGTGGGTCGTTGATATCTGGAGTCGTCTGCCAGGACTGGGATGAAAGCGTGTGGCTCATGAATATCCTGAGAGTGCGGGTTGTGCTTGGGTTTCTGACGAGGGCGTCCTGGATCTCCGCCTTCTTGCGGACGATGGTCCAGTCGAGCTTGCGCTCCATGGCCAGAAGATCCTGGTACATTCTGGAGTCGTCTGCAAAGTTGGGGTTGTGGAGGACGGCATTGGGGAGGGACTTGTCCGCGGCGAGTTTGCGTTTCTTGATGTCCATGGCTTCTTTGGCGCTGTTTGCCGACCCTTGATGAATGCAAGTACCAGCGTCGGCTACCCCGTAATAACTGCTCACCCGTCCACAGAATCTGCTCCGCACTCTCGCGGACACAAAGCCATCCTCAGATCTCTCCCAGCTCCTCGCCGCCGTCAGGGACACTCGCGTCAGTCTACTGCTTCTTCTGTCACGTTCTCCCCGTCTCCAACGGCCCACACAGCGCCAGGCCACAGACTCCAAGCTCACAGACCCCTTCTATGACTCTCTAGAGGGTCTTCTGCTCGATCTCCGCACCACTTCAATTGTAAGCAATCTTACGCGTGACCGCGTTATCCCTCACTTTACCCCAGGACAACCACGACGCGGAGGCTTTTCTCAAGCCCGTGTCCAGGGCAGAGGTCCCCGACTACTATGACGGTCAGTTTTGTGTTTCTGTAGCCATGCCACAACCACAACTGTACCAGTGATCGCCAACCCATGGATCTGCAAACCATGCTCAAGAAAGTTAAGCAGAAGCAGTACAAGTCCAAGCGCGAGTTCAAGGACGACCTCGACCTCATATGGTCCAACTGCTTCACGTACAACGCGACAGAAGTAGGTACCGTTTTCTTTAGAATGTTCCGTACTGAGTTTCAGTCCCATCCTCTGCGCAAATGCGCGAAACGCCTCAAAGTCAAGGCCGATCGTCTTCTGCGCAACATAACCGATCGCAAAGAACGTGCCGACCCCACAATTCCCCCCGCTCTTGGCGGCCGTTCCACCACCAAGCCCAACGGCGTCGCCCTCGTGAACGGAAACGCCACCCCCGTTCACCGCACGCCAACAATTACCATCAAGCCTCCGCGCAAGGACGCACTGTCTCGAACAAAGTCTTCTTCCATGGGCGCGGCAGCAGGCACCGTCGTCAAGCGCGATAGCAAGGCTGCAGTGCAGGACTTTGAGGAGATGCCTGCCCTCACGCGGACAGCGGAGGGGATGCGCGCGTTTGCGGAGGCAGATGCCGCTGCGGACTCGGACCCCGCGCGCCTGCGACCCTACCTCTCACCGGACTCGAACCCATGTCGGCCGTTAAGCTCGAAGAGGAGGAGGACGACTCTATGGACTCCATGTTGGGCGATAAGCGCCCCTGGTCAGTATTTTTTTTCTGCCGAAGAAAAACGATTGCTGATAGCGTCTCCGGCTCCTCAGGAATGGAATGGATATTGACCGGCCAAGGAAACGCATGCGGCACGACGCGGACCCCCATCTGTGGTGGGCAGCGGTGCATTCCAGCACCCTGCTCGCCAACGGGCTTCCACATATTCGCACATCCATCCTCACTCCCTTCCCCCTCGCTGTATTCTTCTTCACGTCCACGCCCTCACGCAAACGACGGCGGAAGAAGGATCTGAAGGACAAGGATAATCCCCCTGGCTTGAAGGAGAAGACACTTCTCGCCTTGATGACGAATAACATCCGTACAATGCGCCGCCTACGGCATACTCATGGGCGCTTTGCAGCGTTGGGCATCGGCGTTGGCACGGGCGGTACACTAGATGATGCTGATTTACCGCCGGTGCAAGCCATGGATCCGGGGCTCATGGCCGGGCTACTGCCCATCCCGGAGGATGCACTGGTGGGGGAGGACGAAGTGGTAGCGGCTGTGGGCGCAGATGAGGTGGATGCCCGACCTTGGGGAGAAGACCTGGGTATAAGAAAGAGGAGGAAGAGGATGAAGCGCAATCTGGGAGCCGTGAGCAATTAGTAGGACCAGATGCACAATAGAAGGAGCAAGCGAGGAGCTGCCACAAGTCGAGCTAAGCGCTGCGAATGCTGATCACTGCATGCAGTGGATGGGTAGCAAAGTGCTTGAGCATGCGGGATTTCAGGGTGCGTCACGTCGTCTTCCCCCGCCCTTCAGGACATGGACTCTCGCTCAACAGGCGCCTCTCAAATTGCGCTGGATGTTCTCGCTTCAGTCACATCGGAGTATCTGCTCAATGTTGGTCGGACACTCCGTTATCTGTGTGACAAGTACTCGCAGACGATGTCCCCCGAGGTGCGTGTCGCCTTGTCTGCCTCCCAACTCTCTGATGTGTCGCCCTGTAGGAAATTATCCTCCACACTCTTTGAATCGGGCATCTCACGTGACAAGACCTGGAGCGCTACATCTCGGACGACGTTGAGCGGTATGGAGCGCGCCTCGGGGACCTCGAGAAGAAGCTTGTGGCGCCTATCGCGAGGTGGTGAGCCCGTTCCACATTCGAAGTTTTACAGAGGTGTGCTGACATGCACCTAGACGGCGGTGACGTCCTAGACGACGAAGCCTCTTCGAGGACGAGGACGAAGAAGAGAGCGGTGCGCTTACCATGTATGCCTCCATCTATAGTTTTCTGCTATTAGATCTCATGGCTCCGAATGCAGGGGCGACTTTGCAGACGCGTTGGGCGAAGACTATCTCGGATGCGCGAGCTGGGAATCGCAGCAGAGTTTGGAATGTCGAGCTTGAGCGTGCCGAAGAGGTTACTGAGGGGCAAGCGGCGCGGGTGGGTGCAGCTGGTGGACGGGCAATGCGTGCGTATATCGTTTCTCCGTTCACTCCGACCAACGTTTTGTTTCCCAGTGCGCCCCCCACCTCCACTGCCGTATCCTCTGCCACCTCCCTTTGTGCCCTCACCGCTGCCAAGGTGGAGTCGCAGATTGGCTTGTTGCGTCCGTATTACATGGCGCGCTTTACGGCGCTTGCAGCAGCGTCAGCCCCACCGCCCGTCCTCCTTCCGCCCCCGCCCCGCCAGGACCGCCGGGCACACTTCCTGTGGCCGTCGCTGCGCCCGCACCTCTACCCCACCGGCACCGCTGATACAACCCCCACCTTCAGTTGCCAGACGACACTCCCCCGGCTGCGCAGGCGAAAATGGGCCCACTTGGCCAAAATTCTTCTCGCCAAGCCAGGGGCAGTACCAAGAAGAGCGGAAAGGTTGCCCTCGGGGTGGTGCGGCGCCTGCGAAGAAGACGGATGGTACGGGTGTGGTAAATGGAAATGGGGAGGCGGTCAAGAAAAAGAAGAGCGCCGCGGTGTAGGGACAGGAACGGGCGGAAGAAGAACGGCATGGGAATGGCCGGCCAAGAAGGGTGCTCATGCCGCCACCGCCAATACCCGCCCTATCGTTGCGCCGGGAGTATGAAGGATGAGGTTATTTCGATCACTGCCGGTACGAAGTACTAGAGATTGGGATTGGGATAATAATAAGATATTGTAAACCGAAAGCATTCGACGACTAGTGAGGGTATACGAGACAGTCTTATGTATGTATCGTGCGCGTAAAGGTCCAGAATCCATCCACGCTTGATGCCCATCACGATGCGTACCCCACTTGCGGGGGGTCGTACTCCTCTCTCCGCCCGCCGGTGGCGAATCTCGATACGGGTCGTAGGCATACCTACTCCCGGGCTCGCATTGTCGTCC
>QVIE01001433.1:0-54461 GCA_013387415.1 Panellus pusillus | reverse complement strand
CTGATTTCGCTAATTGTCTGTCTGACCACCGATCATACATGTTTCTCCCACGATTCCTTTGCACATGTTTGCTTTAGTTACGACTTATTGCCCTGAGTCACTGCTCGGATCAGACCCGGAGGATCCAGGTCTGCCCGGAGGGCAATAGCTATTTAGTGTCATTTTTTGGCTTTAGCGAATAATTGCTCGCTTCGCTCGCAATCAATCTGATTTTTACAGGTAGATACAACGATTGAGGCTGTACTGGCTGCTGCGCGAACGACGGACCACATTACTGATGGTTGATGCTCAATTGTAGCTAACGTTGGGTGACGTCGACTCCGATGAGAATAGACAGGCTAGTACAGTGCCGCAGCCCGCAGTGCGGGAGAGCTTGAACCAAAGGAGTGAACGGAGCTAGCTTTGCCTTGAGTCCCAATTCACATTTGCAGTGAGAGTTGCCGGTGGATCAGAAATGCTGTATAAATGCGGAGCAACATGCCCAGCGTTGTGCCAGTGGTTGAATAAACAATTGCAAGAGCTATGGATCCCAATTTGGGCATGGTCACGTGCACACCGCTTTCTGACATTACTACATCATACGAAAATTGGAAACTGTCGCCCTCCGACTCTTCACGCAATAATTCCTTCAATCTGTCATAAATTACGGCCTTTCGCCTACGACTCTCGTTCTTCATTCTCCCTGTACATGCTGCAATGTCTTCTGGACGCGGTCACAAGCACTCCGGTTCCGTAACTCAGAATCAGAAGGCTCAACTCGCCAACGCATATAATGAGTTGGGCAAGGAGCTTTCCTCTGACAAAATCCGTGTCGTCGGCAACTACACCTTGGGCAAGGTCATCGGCGAGGGTGAGATCACCGACTTTCGACGCTGTCGTCCCGCTTGCTAATGTATATCCCAGGCGCCTATGGTAAAGTCCGCATTGGAACCCATCGGCTCACGTCCGCGCGTGTCGCCATCAAACAAATTCCAAAGGCAATGTCGGCGTCACTGACTCGCGAAATCCATCACCACCGTCAGCTACATCACCCCCATGTAACTCAGATGTACGAGGTTATTGCTACCGAGTCGTCCATATGGATTGTCACAGAGCTTTGCTGCGGTGGCGAGCTCTTCGACTATCTCGTCGAGAAGGGTCGTCTATCGGAAGACGAGACCAAAATTATCTTCGGCCAGCTCTGTCTCGCAGTCGCCTATCTCCACGACAAGGGCATCGTTCACCGCGACCTCAAGCTCGAGAACATCTTGTTGGATGAGCGATGCCGCGTCAAGCTCGGCGACTTTGGATTCACTCGGGAGTTTGAGCGTGGTGCTTACATGGAGACGTTCTGTGGTACCACAGGCTACGCATCTCCAGAGATGCTGCAGGGCCGCAAATACCTCGGTCCAGGCGCGTCAACCCTGCTAGCTTGGGCCCCACTTCCAGACTAACAATAGCACCACAGAGGTCGATATCTGGTCCCTCGGCATCATTTTGTATTGCCTGCTGACGGGCACCCTTCCTTTTGACGACGACGACGAAAATGTAATGCGCCAGAAAATCATTGTTGGAGAGTTTGAAGATCCTGAATGGTTGTCCATTGGTGCGCAGTTGTCGCTTGCACAAGTCTCTGTGCTTATCGTGTGAAAAAGAGGCCCGCGCCTTGATACAGAGCATTCTCCAACAAGAACCCTTAAAGCGTTTCTCCATATCACAAATCCTTGCTCACGCGTGGTTCACTGAGCTCGCTGCGCCGCCCGCGCGCACGGACACCTTGAATTCACATCTATCGTCCGAGGCCTCAGATGCATCCGAATCCAATCGTCTTTTTACGGAGGACGTCTATTCCTCCGCGCCCACGACTCCCGACGAATCTGAACCCAAACTCGATGAGGGACCGGCGATCCACCGCTCAGCTAGTGAGCTCACCATTCGCAAAGCCGACTTAGAAACCTTACACACGAAACTATCTGCAACACTCCCCGGGCCTCAGACCGTGCCTGAAGAAGACGAACTCTCTCCGCCTCCAAGGATGCTTTCGAACCTATCTCTGACTTCCAAAGCACCACCGCCTCCCGTCGTCCGCACTCCCGCTCGCACGAAGCGGCGCTCTGTCTCCTCCATACTCTCGGACCCAGCGGAACCCGTGGAAGAGACAGAAATACTCACCCCGATGTCCCTGCGGCCGCCGATTCTGTGCAGCTCCAGGTGAATTTCGCATCACTGCTGAGCACCCCAGCGCCCATGATTTTCTCCACTCCTCTCGAACGCGAGCTGCTGAACGCTCTCAGCATGCTTGGTTTTGACACCGCTCAGATCGTTCATTCTGTTTTGAGCGACGCTTGCGACGCTTCGGGGCCGTATGGTGGATGCTAAAGCGCCGAGCTGAGAAACGTGCTCTGGAGCAGCAACGTGAAGTCGTCACAAGCCCTCTTTCGGCTGGCGGTACGCCACCAGTCCTTCCCCCAAGTGATGGGTACATCACTGAAGGGAGCCTCACAGCAAACGGCGGCCATGCCACCGTTGCCGTGCAGACAGATTCAGGGTATTTTCACCCGATTCTAGAGCGGCGCGGTACTATAGCCGCACTGCCGATGCTTGCATTCGTACCGCCTACGCCTACGGTTCCCACTGGCCGTCCTGTGACACCCCCGCGCTCTGGGAGCCCATCTCCTCGTTCTCCAATGCTATCCCCCGCTCCGTCAACAATCACGGGAACGACAACAGGCGACTCTTCCTCGCGTTCACATCCGTCTACTCCCGCCAGTAGTGTGAAGGACCGCGAGGGCAAGAGCCGGAAGGGACGTTCGGGGAGTGTGAGCATTATGCAGCGTGCAACGACCGCACTCGAGGCTGCGGGGCTCGTACGCAAAAAATCGAGCGAGGTCATCAAGGACGAGAAGGAGCGTGACAAGTCGCGGGAACAACCGGAACGCAAGTCCAGCACCGGCGAGGAGACGACTCGGAGTTCGCATGGTAGCGTTGGTCCCTCCACTTCGTCCAAACTGACCAAGTCTCCGCCTATGCGACCGTCGAAGGATCACAATGCCCCATCGACGCCGCCTCCGATCCAGGATCTCCACCACCCGCAACCGATCGCTGGCTCTCCTTGGGTGCTAACGGGTTACCGGGACTCCTTAGCGCAGCAGGCGCCAACGCCAGCGAATTCCCCGGGTGCTGATGTTCGCGCCTCCGTTTCGACGCCTGACTTTGGCGGAGATGGGACCGGCTCCGGTGGAAAGGGCTCGCATCGGCATCGCGCTAACCTGCTGACGACTTTCAAGCTGTGGTTCAATGAGGATCGCAAAGGGAAGAGGAAGCAGACTTCTCCTGTCCTCTCTAAGTCTACAGCTGCCGGATCGCACCCAACGTTCACCCGTGGGTCCTCTGCGCCCCAGACCTACAGTTCCACTTCAGTCAAGCGGCGGACCAGTGGCTCTGGCGTTTCGAGAGGACACCGACAACGGCCATCTGCATCGTCTCGTCGGTCAAGCAGCGTCAACTCGAGGAGATCTTCGATTACATCCATACAGATGGTCGTTCTCGATTCGCCTCAAGTGCCGGGCCGGCGTTCATTTGGAAGTCATACGCCCAATTCAGAACGGGGGGAGTACTCTTCCCGCCCCTCATCCATTCGAAGCGTCTCGATGCAACGTCAACACCGCAAGTCGCCGTCAGCGAGTTCTGGGGGGTCGAACCACTTCCGGACAACGTCACCGATGCAGAAGTTTCATCGGCGAAACGGAAGTGGGTCGTCAACTCGGGTTGTACGGCATATACAGACTACCACCACTACGACTGCTCCCGCCAGTGGACGGCCGCCGCATGCGCGATCCAACTCTGGAGCGTCTTCGACTCATTCCCCTGCATCCTCACGACCGACGTCATTTTACGAGCTTCCGCAGCTACAACGATCGAGTTCGGATGTGGAGGGACACCGAACGGGGTCGCCGTTTAGGCCGCATTCGAGGCCGCATTCCCGTACGCGGGTCTCATCAGTGGAGCGCGCGTATACTACCACGACGACCAGCACGACGTTCGTTGCGGAGAAACGCTCGGGGCCGTTCACGTCGCCCAGTTTCACTGGCTCGATAGGGCGCTCGAGCTGGAAGAAGTCGTGGGGTTTGGAGCCGCCTGGGTGGCAAACGCGCACGTCCACCCTCCCAATCGAGGTGCTGGCCATTTCGCCGGTGCCTGATGTGACGACGATCCGGGACGTCTTTTCAAGCTCTGGGCGGCATGGGCTCGGTCTTGCGGCGGTAGGGAATAGTAGTATGGGCGATGAGAGTGATTGGGTGGACGAAGACGATGATATACCTGCGTTTGCCGGTGGACTTGGGCAGATGGCGACGTCGGTTTCGGGAAAATCTGCTGCGCATCCTTTGTCGATGGTCGAGTCCGTCACGCTGTCGCCGCCGCCGCGGGGGCACAGGGCGAACAAGCGGACCGGGAACCGGAGTGGGTCTGGTGCCATCGGTTCGTCGGGCGGGGGCGGTGGTAGTTCTCGACAGAGTTCCAAAGCTGGGCACTCGCCATCGGTCAGCACCATACCGCTGCCCGCGGAGACTGTGTCGTCCATATTTGAGTCTACGGGGCGCAGGCAACTTCCGGGACATACGGGGCGGGCCCCTGCAATCCAGGAAGAGGACGAGGGAGAGGAGGAATAGGTTTATGTTTTTCTTATCTATGTTCTCGTCGGTTTCGCTTCGGCGGAGGCGCCTTGTTCTATTTATCATGGACGCTGAACCCCGGATGTTATATTTTTCAACCTTATATTATATACCATGCGCGTGCTTATTTCTACTATAGCTATACTACGCGGTCCTTCGAATTATGTGCCAACTTGAGCCCTATTGGCGCAGAATTTATCTCGCTTTGATGTGGTGTCTCATCCGCAGGAGCTCTTCTCTCCAACTTAGCTTCGACTGTTGAAAGGATCCTCAAGTATTTACCTGGAGGGTTATTCGAATTTCGTCGACCCTGTTCACAAATGTTCACTGTGCTTAAGTACGTGAAGCGACCTGTGGCAATGAGATACTAAGAGGAAAAACCTTTTACCAATGGCGAGTTGCTAGCTTTCTGGCCCTGATCAAAAATAAATCGGCATACAGTCTAGTAGGGTTCAATGAACAACAACTTTGCTTTTCCCCTTATAAATGTCGATGATGGCCACATAAAAATCTGAATTTATTTGAGGGAGTACTAGACCATCTAATGGGGTGTCCTAGACTATGAGAACCCAATTCAGACCCTTCGTAAGTAGCAAAATGGATAAAATCCGCCGAGATGTCAAAATGTCACGAGTCGGGGTCAATGAATAATCACGGTCACACACGGCCTTTTCGCTCATTTGGCCCTCCTCTTCGTCTGATACCACCTCTTAAATGCTTCATTTCATTGTGTTCATGCCTAGTTTGACCTAGGGAAGTGTGTCCTTGCTCTTAGACCTGAGCTTTGACACTCAGACTCCTCATCTCCATCAGTCTCTATCTGGTGGAGTGTGGGGTGCTCCTTCTTCACCCTGGCCTTACACATGGCCCATTTCCTCTCTTTTCCCCTCTGGCAGCTTGAGAAAAGCCTATGGTGGCAAAACAACAGTATTGGGGTGTAGAGGACCAGCATTATCACTTGCAGAATTTTTGCTGCTTTTGATTCTGGTCCGATTCCTTCATATAATTGGAATTATTTGTAGCTTAGATACCCATCTATCGTAATTAAAAAAATTGGAGCACTTACTAAGGTATGTGGCCTACAATGTGCCAAAAGGAAAGTCGATTGATGCGTGATCAGTGACTTTCCGACACAAAACCATGTCGCATTCGACACTCAGCACTGCTGGTGACCCAGAATTATTTCAGCAGACAGTTCAATTATGTACTATCATATGTACAAAAGGGCTTGGACCAAAGAAATTGTGGATAGAGGAAAAAAAAATATTGTTCATTGACCCCTCGTTAGTCATCGAACCCTACTAGACTGTAGTGTAAATTGCAATTAGTCTATCGTAGTCAAAACATTAAATTTACTCTATATCGAACAAGAGGACCTCAGCCGTCTTGTCGCCAATGTTCTCCACCGTGAGGTCACCACCTTGGTCGAAGTACAGGTAAGCACCGTCTCCCTCGTTCAGCTCCACCTCGGCGCCCGGCGCGCCGATGATTTTGACAGCAGCGCCGGTCGCCTCCTTAGTGTTGTACCCACTGGTCTGCACGACGTGTATGTACCCTTTCGAGCCGGTAATCGTCTGCGTCAGGCTCTTGCCGTCGGACAGGAGCGTCGCGTAGAGAGTGAGCGGGCTCTGCACGGGCGCAGGACCCTCTGCTTCTCTGCTGTCGCTTGAAACGCCCGGTGCGCCGACGGGCGCAACGATGCGCGCCCAGGCGTCGCGCTTCTCCGAGTCGGAGAAGTGGCGCGTGAAGTATTTGGGCTGGAGGCGGCGGACAGAGGGAAGGGACCACATTTGGAGGAAGTGCACGGGCTTGGAGCCGTATGTGGCTTCGGAGTGGGAGATCCCAGTGCCGGCGGACGTCAGCTGCAGGTCGCCGCGCTTTAGGATTTCGACGTTGCCCATGGAGTCTTTGCTGCAGAAAATGTTAGCGGAAGCACATGTGGACAAAGGGCAGGCGCGTACTGTTCAAGTTGCCCGGAGACCACGTATGAAAAGATTTCGAATTCGCGGTGTGAATGCGTTCCGAAACCTGTACCAGGCTTGACCCTGTCCTCATTTATAACGCGGAGAGGCCCAAACTGGTTGTGCTTGGGGTCGTGATACCTACTCACCATTAGTCCGCAAGTCAAAATGAACATCGACGCGGCCGCTACGTACGATGCGAAGGAAAGGTGTGAAAAGTCTTGAGCCAGTCGTGGTCTGCCTGACCACGCTCCTGGCTGGGACGGGATACGATCTTGACGCCCATGGTGCTATTATCAACTACAGAAGAAGAGGATACTGTTCGAGAGAGAAGCTGCGTGCGCCGAAGGTTTGCGTTTGCGATTTTGAGAAGAGAAGACAGTTTGTCTTGTGCTGGGACGAGATCGTAGTAGAATGCGAGGCTTATATACACTGGGAGCAGGCAGATGAGAAGGTACAAACTGCATCTGGGGAGCATGACAATCCGCCATTTTCAAGCCAGTCAGCGGTCACGGGAGTTGCCTTTCCCGGTATAAACACCGACGCGCTCGATCGCGTCGTTGTATAAACGTAGTAAAATGCCCCACATAGAATGTCTCTGCTCCGGGCTTCGTCAGAAACAAATTATAAAGCTGCTTGTATAGACTAAGCGGCGAGCAGACAATATGGCTTTCCTCGGAGCCGTTTTTCTCTGTGTCTTCAAGTTCGTAGGGCTTCGACCCGTCCGTCGCAATGACGGGTCGCCGGCCCGTCATGACGTGACGGGACTCGGCCGTCCGGCGTCTGAAGCTCGACCAGCTTCTCTTGACGGCCGGGTGACGGTCGGGTCTAACACCCGGCACGGGACGTCGACGGCCGTCGACGGGTTGAGCGTGGGAACCGCTCCGGCACCTCGGCATCTTGCCTCTGAGTACTGATGTCAGCATATTTCATCACCCAGATGCTTGTTCCGAGCGTATCTAAGGCCTGAAACAACTGATGGTCTCAGCACCGCTGACCCCATCGGCTTTATCGGGGGCTCATATGTCATGATTTATTGTCAACTCAAGTCACTTGACCCCGATAGCCGAAGTAACTCGTCGACGGCCGTCGAAACGGGACCCGGCCGTCACTGGCCCTCACTTTGAGCTATGACGGCCGGGTGGGCCCGTCATGTGCCCAAAGACGGCCGTCGTTGTGACGGCCGTCCCCGTCGACGCCGGACGGCCGGGTCGAAGCCCTACAAGTTCGGAGCGGCGGCTGCGGAGCCAGCCCGCCGCCGTTCCGCAGCTGCAAGCCCACCCGCGCTAACGAGCATATTGATACTTGTCCGTCATCAAATTTATTAGAGTATCTGCTACAGAGACTACTAACGAGCGGACTGAGCGGAGTGCACCGGCATGCCGCGGTGCTGTCACTGCCACTCTGGCAGCCACAAGCCTCACCCTAGCAAAGACAATAAACACACCATTTAAGGCAGTGATGGCCCTAAAGCCCTTAAATCAGGTTTCGGGAGGTCTTAAGGCCTTATTTAAGTAGTTGGCGGCGATATCAAGGATGGTAATCGGAGACTCGGCAAGTCCGGCAACGGGCACGTGACCATTTAAGCCCTCCTTAAGGGCTTAAAGGTGTGAACCCGAACTTCTTAAGGCCTTAATTAAGGCCTCTTTAAAGGCTTAAACTTTTAAGGCCTTAAACCTTTGGGCCAACACTGATTTAAGGTGGTCCTGCGGGGCTTCATCAGGAAGCGGCGGCGGGCCGGTGACGACCGTCGTCGTCGGGCAGTTGCATTGAGCATTCTGGCCATCATCGCGGGGTTAAACATTCGGACCCGCGGGCTTGGAAGTTGGCGATCTGCCCCTCAAGTTATGCGCTGAAGACACGCTCCGGCTTTTTGACGGCTTCCCAGGCAATATGTACTTCTCATGGAAAAGCGCGCATGGCTCTGAATCTTATGCTGCCGTACCTGTCGAACGTGGCCGACATCTCACACTCTGCTTCCATGCCCCTGGACTCCAGTCTGCTCATTGCCTCTGATGGCCTCTCCGACCTTGTCAGGGGTAGGGGCAGATACTTGGATCGTCTTGCCTCTGCATGCACGGAGGTGCTGCCTTCAACTAGCACCTGGGAAACAAATGCTGCGCTGGAGCTCATTTGGCACGTGTGTGAAGCGGCAGAGGAATCTGCACTGGCCACAAGGCTGCTCACGGGAAAGCCACCGGGACGTGTAGATGATATTACTGTAGTGGTGGTGAGAGCGGTTGAGGAAATCCCCCATCTGCTGTCATGAAAATAGAAACCCATTTGTCCATAAAACAGCCTGCGAAATGTGTGCGGAGATGAGATGCCTTCCACACAAGAAGAGGTGGGTGATTACTCTCCTTCCCGCTGAGCTAACGATGGCCAGAACGCTCAATGCAACTGCCTGATGGTCATCACCAGCCCGCCGCTTCCTGATGAGCGACCGCACGACCACCGCTCATCAGGTGGTCGTGCGGTCGCTCATCAGGAAGCGGCGGGCTGGTGATGACCATCAGGCAGTTGCATTGAGCGTTCTGGCCATCGTTAGCTCAGCGGGAAGGAGAGTAATCACCCACCTCTTCTTGTGTGGAAGGCATCTCATCTCCGCACACATTTCGCAGGCTGTTTTATGGACAAATGGGTTTCTATTTTCATGACAGCAGATGGGGGATTTCCTCAACCGCTCTCACCACCACTACAGTAATATCATCTACACGTCCCGGTGGCTTTCCCGTGAGCAGCCTTGTGGCCAGTGCAGATTCCTCTGCCGCTTCACACACGTGCCAAATGAGCTCCAGCGCAGCATTTGTTTCCCAGGTGCTAGTTGAAGGCAGCACCTCCGTGCATGCAGAGGCAAGACGATCCAAGTATCTGCCCCTACCCCTGACAAGGTCGGAGAGGCCATCAGAGGCAATGAGCAGACTGGAGTCCAGGGGCATGGAAGCATGTGAGATGTCGGCCACGTTCGACAGGTATGGCGGCGTAAGATTCAGAGCCATGCGCGCTTTTCCACGAGAAGTATCGCCTGGGAAGCCGTCGAAAAGCCGGAGCGCATCTTCAGCACATAACTTAAGGGGCAGGTCGCCAAGCCCGCGAGTCATGTTTAACCCCGCGAAGAATCTTCCATTGCGGAAGCAATCTGGTTCCCCTGGATGCTCGGCGACAATTCGCGCTGCTTCAGTAGTATTTTCACCTCCATGATATACACCTATTTCGGTGCAAGCCCATGTGCCTTCTCCGGTGGGCTTAGTAAGGACTACTCATCGTCAGAAAAGATAGACAAATAAGAGAGAGAGAGCTGACGACAGTCGCAGTCGCCAAGTCGGGCAACATGCACGCGATTGCTGGGATCAATTACCGCAAAACAAACGGCAGCTCCGGCGAGACCCCTCGCAACTTCGATGCGCATTGCACCCGAGTCATCCCTCAGGCTGCTGGGGTCGAACGAGGCACGGTCGGATGGAAGCAGAGCAAGAAATCCATTCCTGATGCGCTCATCCAGTTCAGTGACTGCGTTGGACAGGATCTTCGACACCACGATATCCTCCAGCTGGGCCGTTTGGCCCAATGCCGTTTTGAGTGCGTTCTGTACCATGGGAGGCAACTCCTCTCGAGCAAAGAGTGCCGTCGAGTTGTGACCCTCGCTATGCCCTGTGTGGGGTAAGTATGAGCCATAGTCCTTGGCAAAAGACTCTCACCGTCGAGAACCATCACAAACGTCCAGCTTTGGCCGTTCAAGTCCCATATTTCAACCGCGTACAAATCCTGCGATGGCGCTGGGCCGTATGGATAGGCACCAGCTAGCGACGCAGCGTGCACAAAGCCGAAAGTTGCCTGCTCTGCCTCCTGCACTAAACGCTCCCGCAAGGCCATGGCTGGATGATGTGGCAGACGTGTGGCGTCATCAATTAGTCGGATAGGAGATCCCAGTGGCACGTGATGTTGACATATCGCGTCCCCTCTGAGTCTTCCTCTTCGTCATGTCGTCCGGCTCGCCGCTGACACTTACAACGCTTCTGAACAGCCTACACACTTTCCTTCAATCCCAAACACAACTTCTCCCTACTCTACACGCCCAACTAGGCCTCCCGTCCTCCGCCCTCGAGGATGAGCTCGAGGCCCTGCAGCAACAGCTCATGCGCAGCGTCGAGGCGCAGATCCATGCGCGCCGCAAGGAGGTCGACGACTGGATGCAAAAGTGTGAATCCGTAGAAGCTGCATGTATGAACTATGCCAAATCCCTGGGGGAAACGTCAAGGCGACGGGGAGCAGCCTTGGCGAGTTGCGCAAGCAGACCGTGCTCCCCGTGCGGTACGAGATGGTGACGGAGTACCAGGAGAAGCTCAGACAGGTATGTGTATTGCGTTTGGTGAGTGGCACAGACTTAACCGGCGTCTAGTTGTACCACACGAAACTCGAACAAATGACAACACTGGGCAATCGTCTCGGCGCGCTTTCGCGCACGCTGGGGTCAGATTTCTTCCAGCCAGATCTTATAGACGACGGGGAATACCGAGACGTCTCGCCGGAGCGGTTTTCCAAGCTCGAGAAGGAGCTGGTCCGCGGCAAGGCCGAAGTGGTCCGTGTCGTTCATTCATCACAACTGGAAACTGTCTAACATCTTTTTGGCAGACAAAGCGCCTCTCCCACCTCTCAGAAACCTTCACCCAAATCGACTGGTTGTATACAGAACTAGGCATGCTGCCTCCCCTACCCGACGATGACACGCCCTCCCCAAGCACAAGCACGCGTTCGCGAAGTAGCGCGGGCAACGACCCCTTCTTGACACCCACCGCGACCGACGCGGCACACTTCCGCATCCTCATCGACTTCATCGAAGCCGCTGCCGCTTTTCCCGAAGACGCGGCGCCCCCGCGGCTCGAAGTGGAACCGACACACGCGCTGATAACGTGGGCACTCGATCTCCGCGCATCGCTTGAAGACACCAAACGGCGGCGCGAAGCGCACATCCAAGCGATGTACGACCAGCTCGAGGGGCTTTGGAAGCGGTTGGGCGTCGCTGATGCGGACATGGACGCGTTCGTGGAGGCGCATCGTGGGAGCACGGAGGAGACTGTCGGGGAATATGAGGACGAGCTCGAGCGGATGCTTGAGTTGAAGCGCGAGAGGATGAGCACCTTTGTCGAGAGTGCTAGAGAGGAGATTGAAAAGTTATGGGATGAGCTTATGGTGGGAGAGGAAGAGAGGAGAGATTGGGTGCCTTTCTATGACGGTGCGCCATTTCTTGCGACTTTGCCCCAGCTGAGACATCAATGCCGACCCTACAGAAGAGCACACAGAAGAGCTCTTGACGATCCATGAAGACGAGATCAAGCGCCTCAAGGAGGAAAAACGCATGAAGGCGCCGCTGCTCGCGGGGATCAAGCGATATTTCGACATCTGCGAGGAAGAGAAAGAACTCGCTGTCGCTGCATCTGATCAGACACGACTCCTTGGGCGAGGAAGAGATCCGGGGCGCCTGCTGAGGGAGGAGAAGATGCGGAAGCGCGTTTCAAAGGAGAAACCCCGGGTAGGTGTTCTCAGCTGTTCGATATGTACCCACAAACTGATTATTATCATCAAGCTCGAGCAAGACCTCCTTACAACGATCCCTGCGTGGGAGAACGAGGCTGACCGACCATTCTTGGTGCACGGGCAGAGCATCCTGCAGATACTCATGCAGACGGTCAGCGCTGCGGACCAAGAGAACAACCATGGGGGTGCGAATAATGCGCACGGCAGCGGGAAGCGGAAGCCGTCGCCCGCTGGTGCTGCTGCAGGTGCACGGCCCGGGATCCCTGCGCGCGCGACGACGCCGACGCCCGCTGCCCATTCATACGCGCCGAGGACGGGGACGGGCGTGGTGACGCCCGCGGTGCGCCCTGCGCCCGGGAATAGCACCCACAGTCAGCCGAGCAAACGCGCGCGTACGGACGCGGGGAATACCTTCAGCAACAGCAACAGCAGACCTGCGCCGCTGGGCGCCCATCGGGGTGGGAACGGCGTGCGCGCGTCTTCGCCGTCGAAGATCCCGCTGAGCCGGACTGCGCCGACACTGGCCACACGGGCTGCGCCGCCGCCGTTTGGGATTCCGAAGCCGGTGGGGGGCGTACAGGCGCAGTATCACGCGCTGGGGCACGGCCGCGGGCCGACGACGGGGTATGGTGGTGCCGGTGGTGGAGCGAGAAGCATGTCTGCGTCGGTTTCGAGCGCTTCAGCGATGTCCATGTCCATGTCGATTTCGAGTGCGGGTTCGTCGTATGGGGACGATATGCGAGCGGGGGCCATGGGCGTGGTGCGCTGGCTGCGGCCAAGGCGCAAAGGGCGCGGCGGGAGAGTTTCAAGCCGAGGGCGAGCGTTGATGTGGAGATGCAGGTGCAGCCGCGGTGGGGACACGGTCACGCTTTCGAGGGTGGAATGATGGTCAAGGAGGAAGAGAACGAGGACTATTGAAGCCATCGCTCGCTGGCTAGCGTGTTTATATGGTGTGCTTAATTTTGCAACATGTATGTACGATATTGAGCAGGGCTACGTTGCAGGAAATGAAAGCGCGCGTTCAAAGCAATACAAGGCTGTTATACATCCATACAGTAAGTTAAGTACAGTGAATTATATGACTATTTCTTCTCATCTATTGGGCGTCCGGTGGTGTAGAAGCGGTGCCATTGCTAGAAGGAACGGAGGTGGTACTCTGCGACGGTCGGTCTCCTCAGAATCACCTTGGGCCTCGCCCTTCTCCTCGGGGTTGCTAAATGGGTCCTGTTCCGCACTAAGGTTGAGATTCGATGGATCGATCCGCGAGGGCACTCACAGAATTATCGTCCGCTTCCCGCTCCTTACGCTGGAGCTCGCCCGTCATGCGGTCGTGGCCTTTCGCAGCGAGGTCGGGATTGCGTGTCAGTTTTCCTTTGACCGTGTCCTTGAAACCGGTCATTTTATCGCCCAGGTCCTGTATGGCGTGCGATGAGATCAGCTTCATGCTCGGGATACGTAGGGCGAAGCGCAACGTACAGCGCCGCGGTGGTAATTCGGTCCAAGCCCAACCTTGCCCGCGTGCTTCTGCTCGGGGTACGTAGGGTCCGATTCAACGTGTTCATCGGGCTTGTCGGTGGACTCCTCGTTGGGAGCTTGGGTTTTCGTGGCGGCAGGCATGTTCGGGGCGGGGCCGACTGCGGAGGGATGCACGCCGGTCAGGTCGGCGCCGGAGGTGGTGCCGTTCTGGGTCTGGGTCTGGTTCTGAGTCTGGGATGTGGAGGACATAATTAACGATGAAGGATGCCATTCTTATGCTGTCCTTTTATACAAGGTAGGAGCACCACTGTATGACGCGTTTTCGTCATTGGTATCCTTTTTGGGATCGGAGGTATAGTGCGATCATGATCATGTCATTGGTCAGCAACGTCGTACTAGAGTCGGCCGTAAACATGTCGACTAGTGAACAAGAGAACTTTCAAGGGAATTCTAGCAAACGAAGAGCACATGAGAAGTATCACCATCTCCGAACTCCTCGAACTCCCGGAACGTCCGACCGTCCATCGTCCTGCTTTCGCTCGTTGTTGGAACTTCGCTCCAAGTTTGAATCACCAACATCTAGTATCATTCAACGTCGACGCCTAGAATACTTTGAACTGTGCGAGAAGCAAGTTCGGCACCGTCTCAGCAATTCCAGATCTCCGCGTGACGGTGCCGGCCAGTGCAGCCGTCGGTTCGACAGGCAACGTGCGCCCTTGTCTTCTCTGTGGTGGTCGCGTGCCGCTGGAAAGCATGTCCAGAACGTCAGGAACGTTATTGTTGAGTACTTGAGTCTTCTATCCGTCTATCGTAACGGTCCGACCGTATAAAACCCCCAATTCTATTCGGGCCGCGGATCTGTACGCTCGCCATGGCGCTCTCCGCCTCCCGCCTCTTATTTTGTCTTGCAGGATCGGCTGTATACGCAAATGCCGTTGAATTGACGTCCTTGGTGAATCTGTTCATTGGAACGGGCAGTAGCGGTAACGCTTTCCCTGGTTCGTCTAACACCTACATATGTTTCGGTGTCCCTCACCCTTAACGCAGGCGCTGCAATCCCCCATGCTATGGCAAAAGTCTGTTTTCAAATCGTATATAGCCGTTCAAGCACTGACATACTTCGTAGGTCGGAATCGATGTCAGCACAGCTCCGAGGTACCTAGTACACACGACCCCGAGCCTTCATTCAATTGAATCGTACGCAGACAAGCAGGATACCTCCATGACAATAGCACAATCACTGGAATCTCCCTCATGCACGACGAGGGCACGGGTGGAAATTCCGACGGAGGATACGGCATTTTCCCTCTGTTTCCTCTGACAGATTGTAGCTTCGCGTCCTGTCCGGTTGAGATTGGTGTTCGTGCGGCTTTGCGTGCAAACAACACAGACGGTCGGTTTTCATTACGTTAGTGAGGGTTGCTTGATGTCTGATGAGCATTTATAGCTGCTACCCCGGGCTACTTTACCACCACTTTCGTCAACAACATACAGATTGAAACGACCTCGACCAGGCGGGCAGGGCTGATTCGTTTCACGTTCCCAACGACGGGTCCTAATCACGTCGTAATCGACCTCACGAATGATCTGGGGCGTTCTTTCTCTGGAGGATCCCTCTCCATTACCCCGGCTGGGAGAGTAGAGTTGGGCGGGACGTATTTGCAAGTGAAGCGGCATTTTTAGGGCTACCTAAAGGGGACTTGACCTTGATTTCAGAGCTACGGCCCTTCCAACTACACGGTTTTTGGATGCTACGACTTCACGCCCCCTCAACGCTGGCCGCGCAGCCCATATCCGAGTTTGGGACGTACCAGTCAACCACTCTGTCGAACCCAACCAATGTAACTATCACCGCCGGTACCACGGAACTCAACTTCCCGTACACGGCCACCGTATCGCCCGAGCAGGCGGGCGCGCTCATCTCGTTCGCGAATGCTAAGACGGTGGTCGCGCGTTTCGGCGTGTCGTTCCACAGCTCGGAGCAGGCATGCGCGAACGCAGAGGCGGAGGTGCCCGATTGGGACTTTGACGCGATCCAGAGCGCGTCGGCGAGCGCGTGGGAGGACGTCCTCTCCCGCGTGGCCATCGATACTACCGCGGAGGATCCGAGCGTTGTGGAATTGCTGTATTCGTCGGTGAGTTGGCTCTTCCTTCCAGCGACCTCCGAACGTGCTGACCAACGCTGGGCAGCTATATCGTGCCTCGCTCGTTCCGGCTAATTTGACGGACGAGAACCCGTACTGGGTCTCGCAATATCCATTCTATGATGCGTTTTTCTGGTACGCATCAAATATCCCCAGCGACTGGTGTTTATATATGCTCTAGCTCGTGGGACACCTTCCGCACAATCCACCCGCTTCTCTCACTCCTCTCCCCGGTCGAATGGGCTCAGATTGTGAACGCTTATGTCGACGGCTGGCGGAACACGGGCTACATTCCTGAATGCCGCGCGAACACGAAAGCGTACGTGCCCAGTCTGAACTCTTTCTCCTATCGCTCACTGAAAGTTCAGGGGATACGTCCAAGGCGGCAGCGACGGGATGGTCCCGCTCGGCGACTTTGCCGTCAAGTACGGCTCGCGTGCGAATGAGCTCGGCGTCCCGACGGACGACCTATACCAGGCGCTCGTCGACACGGCGGAGAACACCGTGCGTCGCCCTAAATCCTGCTCGCGCAGGGTGAATCGAAACTGACGTGTGAGGACGTAGCCGTCGGATTGGTACACTGTGGGACGCCAGAACACGGCGTGGAAGCTGTTCGGGTACATTCCGACGGACTGGGTCGACCCGTCTGGCGCGACTGGCCTCCCCACGCGCGAGGCGTCCAGGGCGTGGGAAGTGCGTCTCTCCTTTCTTCTTCTCTCGCTCCGGGGCTTGCCTGATCTACACCGCCTTTCCCTTCCAGTACGCGCTGAACGACTTTGCCGTCCGCCAAGCGGCGATCGCGTTGGGCAAGGCGTCGAGCGACGTGGAGAAGTACTCGAGCCGCGCGATGAACTTTGTCAACATGTGGGATCCCAATGTGACCAGCGACGGATTCTCGGGCTTTGCGCAGCGGCGATACCCCGTGTGTCTCTCAGTCTTCTTCTTCATGTCACCTCCGTGGTACTAATGCATGTGTCATAGAATGGGACCTTTGCGTTCAGCCCGCCGAACGCGTGCAGCCCCATCGACCCCGTCTCGCATTCCTGTGCCCGCGGAACGGACAACGACGTCGGGTTCTACGAGTCGTCCTCCTGGGAGTACTCTTTCTTCGCGCCGCACTCGATGGCGACGCTCGTGAAGCTCATGGGCGGGCCGGAGACGTTCGTCTCTCGCGTGTGCGTGCAACGATGCTTTGGGCGATCAGATCCCTCGGACGCTGACAACAGTGCGATCCAGCGATCGCTATTTTGCAGCGCCGTATTATCTCGCGGGAAATGGCGAGTGTTCCGCGCGTTTCTTATAAGTACAGGCTGGAGCTCACGTTGCCCGCGTACAGAACCGGATTCCTCATGCCGTGGGGTACCACTACGCGGGCCGCCCCGACCTGAGCGCCCTGCGCGTCCGGAACGTCGTCTACACAGCCTTCAGCACCGGAATCGACGGGTGAGTCTTCTCTGTATCAGTAATAACTGTGTCGTGTGTGGATTGATGGCGCTGCAGGATCCCGGGAAACGACGACTCAGGGGCTATGGCGGCGTTGCTCACGTTCCACATCCTCGGTATCTAGAAACCTATTTCATCGAACGATCAATCATAGCTTGCTCCAGGGATGTACCCCGTCGCGGCGTCGAAGCAGCTGCTCATCGGCTCGCCGCTGCTGTCCTCGTTCACGCTCCGGAACGACTTCCTCGGCACGAGCACGGCGTTCAGCGTCAAGGGCTTCGACAAGGCGGGGCTCAGCGCCGCGCCGCCCGCGGGCGCGGCGGTGTACGTCAAGAGCATCACCATCAACGGCAAGCCCAGCGCGAGCCTCTGCTGGATTGACTTTGCCGACGCCGTGGGCGGGGGGGCGGTGGAGATTGAGGTGTACGGGGACGCGGCGGCGGCGGCTGCGGCGGGCTGCGGGGAAGGCGCGGATGCGTTGCCGGACTCGCTTGAGACTGGGGGGTTTCCGTCGTAGGTCATGAAAAGTCCGAATGCAATATAGGTACTAGACCAGATTTCAACAGAAAGGTATATTGTACACTAAGAAGATTAAGGTTCCGACTATTTCGAGAGCATCATCTGAGAGGGGTCAGACGCGTGAATCGAGTGGAAAACCGCATGACATACCTTGACGAACTCCTCGTAGTTGATCTGGCCGTCGCCGTCGACTAAAAAACATGATGAGCACGGCGTCTTGCTCAGGAAAGAGTCGAACTCACCATCGGCCTCACGAATCATCTCATCGACCTCGTTGTCGGAGAGCTTCTCGCCCAAGTTGGTCATGACGTGCCGCAGCTCGGCGGCGCTGATATAGCCGTTCCCGTCCTTGTCGAAGACCTTGAAGGCCTCCTTGATCTCCTCCTCGCTGTCCGTGTCGCGCATCTTGCGCGCCATCATGGTGAGGAACTCGGGGAAGTCGATGGTGCCGTTGCCGTCGGCGTCGACCTCGTTGATCATGTCCTGCAGCTCGGCCTCGGTCGGGTTCTGCCCGAGCGAGCGCATGACGGTGCCCAGCTCCTTGGTGGTGATCGTGCCGTCGCCATCTGTACGGAGTGAGTGAGTGAGTGAGTACGTGCGGAGGGATGGATTGGGTGGATTGGGACGCGCCCTTGTCGAATAGAGAGAAGGCTTCTTTGAACTCTGTGGGGGAGGAAAGTTAGGGTGTATATCGGGCCTATGGCGCAATGGACGCACCGGAGATCTGTTCTGCACGAGACAGCAGATTAAAGGATGGACGACGGTTGGGTTGGACGCGACATACCTTCGGACTGGGCGAGACGGTCAGCAGGGATGCGAGGGACAGGCACGGGCGAGACTCACGAGCTGGTCAGCCATGCTTGTTGGTCGTAAGTAGAGCTTTTGATGGTTGGTGATACAATCAAAGCGTGGGAATCCTGATCTAGCGAGATGGATTCCGTTATTTCTGTACGTCTTACCGTCTCTTACCGTACACTTATAAACATACAAGATGCAGGTACAAAAAGTATTTGTGCAAACTATATAGCTGAAGGTATAAACTCGGACTCGGTGCTGAGAATAGAAACTAGGCTGAGAGACCGGCCGAAGTGTCTTTGGATTAGAAAATGGATTGAAGCGCATGCGCATGCACGCGTTGAGCGACATCCAAGGCCAGTGCCCAGGATGTGCGTGCGCGTGCAGCTGCAGACGAAGTTGGGCACACGCGTTGTTTGTTGAGATACCGAAAAAGGCAAGGGACAACAGCGACAAAGTTTGAGCATGGACGACGAGCATGACTGGGCGAGCTCCCGCAAAAACCGCCTTCCGTCGTTCACCGAGGTGTTGTCGCGCCGAACGCGGCCGCCGGTGGATCTGTTCATGTTCTATCTCTTTCTGCAGCGGGAAGGCGCCGAAGACATCCTGGACTTCTGGCTCGATGTCCAGCAGCACGAAAACCTGTGCAGGGCGTACTTCAAAGACGTGCGCAAGTCTGGGCGCACAATCAAGGAGGACTGGCCGCAATACTGGGAGTATGCGCGGCGGCGGGGGTCGATCTACGGGACGGTGGTCGGGGAGACGAAACGCAGCACGGCGAGCACGAACGAGCTGCTGAGCGAGCAGGACCGACGGAATCTTGCGGAGACGGACGAGAAGTACGGCGGGGCGTCGACGTCACCGGGCACACGCGTTGCATCGACCTCGCCCGACGGCACGCCCTTCGGCGCATCCGGCAACGGCCGAACCCCGACGCTCTTCACAATCAAGCGTGCCTCCCGCGCACCAACCGTAATCCCCCGTTCTTCCGCAATCACCCGCCTCAACCTCATCGCCTCCGCCGAGCGCATCTTCTACCGCTACCTCTCTCCCGCCGCCAACACCGTCAACTCGACCGAGAATCACGAGATCTATCTCCCCCCTTCTCTGCGCATCCACTCCTTCCCGCTCACCGCCACCCAGGACCCAAAGACCGTCGAAGATCTCAACCGCATGGCCCAGATCCCCGACATCTTCCACGCCCAGAAGGAGTACTGCTTCCGCGCCATGGAGCAGGACGCCTTCCCGCGCTTCCTGCGCTCCAAGGCGTTCGGCAACCTCACCCCCGTGTCCGCGCTCGTGCGGCTCATCGCGGGCCTCCTCATCCTCTGGATCGGGCTCGCAGCCGGCTTCTCCCTAATCTTCCTGGACGTGCACCCAAAGTCCAAGCGATTCTTCGTAGGTCCCCTCCTTTTTTCGTTATCATCGTCTTGCTCATCCTCCCCTCTGCAGCTCTTCATCCCCTTCGCCCTCGCCGTCCTCTTCCTCGTCTCGCACCAGTATGAGCTCGACCCCCTCATGGTCTTCTTCGGACAGTCCGAGACCACGCCCTTCCGCACGCTCCGCATCCGCGAGCCGTACGTCAAGAAGCTCCTCCTCGGCCGCGCCATCTGGGTCTCCATCCTCGTCACCGTCTTCGTCGTCGCGCTGACGCTGCTGTTTTGGGCGGTGCCGGGACATCGGCTGTAGTGGTGGTGGTGGTGGAGACTTTACTTGACTTGACTTGACGACTTTTTTTTCTGCCACACGACGATTTGAGATACCCTTGAACCCAGCCGCACGCTCGCGCTCGACTTACCCCTTTGCAGCCATGCACATACATACATACCTTCACTCCCTCTCGTCGCTTTTTAATCTTTTCCATGCTTATCCTTAGTACCGGTATTAGTTGATGCAGACGTGGATGTGTAGGTACGCTGGGGGGTAGTATCATTATGACACGCTTTTGGGGAGAACGTGCGCGCCTTTTTCTTTCTGAAATCATACCGCTTTTCGAGCGTATACGACCAAGGCTGGAGAAATAATCAAACAATTGCTGGGCTATTATCGATGCCGATGCGGTGAGAGTACAAGTATCTAAAGGCTTATTTAAACAAACAGGTGAGATGACAATGTGTGTAGAGACACTATAAGTAGTAGTACTCGGAATCGGAAAGAGAGAGAGAGAGAGAGAGATGATAGCGATACACTTGCAAGGAATGGTCAGATCACTTCAGAACAGTCTTTCTTTCGGACCAACAGCCCGAATCCAGATTTCCCCAGGCCGGCTGCCAGTCCTCGTTGAGCAGTGACGATCTAAATGAAAAAAAAAAACGCAACGCACCTCCTCTCGCGGAGAATCTTGAACACCTTCCTCGCATCCCTCGCCTCCTTCAGCAGCACCGTCGGCGGGCCCCCCGCGCGCGGCGGGAACGCCCCGGGGCACCGGTCCTGCAGGTCCGCGAGCGCCTCGTTCGTGCCCTCCGTCTCCACCACGATCGTCCCGTACCACCCCGGGTCCACAGTGAGCCCGCCGTCTCGGGGATCGGGATCCGCGGAGACGGCGACGGCTGCAGCCGGCCGCCGCTGCCGATAGACACGCGCGGCTTCGCGGGCGCGCGGATGACGAATGAGGAACGGTGCACCCAGCGCACGACGTTGTGGTATGCCCCTTGAGGTCTAAGGAAATTCTCGATCAGTTCCACTTTGAAAAAATATCCACTATATGTGCTCACGTCTCCGTCCGGATGCGATCCTGCAGGAGCTGCAGATTCGTGGCGATCTCTTGGCCCCAGGGCGATATGTCAATATGCACCACAGGGTTCGCCGAAGCGGGCCCCGTCCTGATGACGCGGTGGAAATACGAAGGCGGGAACGCCAGCGTGGGCAGATATTGCGGTAGATCGCCAACGGCAGAGTACTTGTAGTCCAGGTCCTGATGACGGCACAGTGAGATCGACCTGCGAAGATCGCTCGACGACGACTCACAATGAGGTAGCTCCCGTCCCAACCAATCGCCCGACGTTGCCTTCGTCGCCAACGGCAATATCCCAAACGACGTCGCCCATGCGGAGGAGCTCCGAGACGCCCGCCCGCTTGAGCTCCGCCTCGCACTCCAAGACGCTCTTGTCCGAGAGCCAGTCCCCGTCCGGCGAAGGGACGAATATCCTCAACAGCGGCGCCCGCTTCACGCGGAATAGGGGCGAGCGAGAAGCAGGACCCGCGCCCGCCGCGCCGACGGAAGGCTGATGCGAGTGCTGGCCGTGCGAGTACGACGACGAGATCGGCGACGGCGCGCGGCTCGACGTGCGCGAGGGACTCGATCGATTCGATGCATACCCATTGGCGCCCCGCCTCGGCGGCGGCGGCGGCAGAGACACCTTGAGCATCGCCGCCTCGCTCGCCTCGCGCTCCGCCTGCGCGCGGAGCCGCAGTACGACTCGGGTGTACGCCCGGGTGGACATTGTCAGATTCCGCGCATCGGCGAGAAGCCCCGGATCCCGCGCCGCCGGTGGCAGGTTGAACGACTGCACGTACGCCTCCGCCACGCGCGAATACTCGTGCGTCGGCAGGGTCACGCCGCGCATATAATCATGCAGATCCTGATGATGTCACTTCAGCCACAGACACTTGTATGTTCCAGAAAACGCACCAAGAACGTCAACTCCAGCGGCTCACGATCTTCCCATGCCCATCGCGCATACCCAACCGTATGTAGATACCGTTCGAGCGCGACCTCCCTGAGCTCACGCGTCTCGGCAAACCGCTTCCGCAACTCCTTCGTCACCGCACACAAAATACACCACTCCCAGAACGACAAGTACGTCAGGAGTAGCTCGAGGAGGTGCGGATCCGTCGCAAATCGAGCAAGCGGGAAGGGGCCGGGAATGCGCGCTTCGCGCACGGCGATCCCCGCGACGGACGACGGGGGAGCCTTCTCGAGCGCATCCCCGCGTCGTCGTGAGCGTGCGTGGCGGTACTCCTCCGGCGTCACAGGTGAGGGAAGCATGTTCCCGTTGACACCACGGATCTTCTGCGACGGAGGCGTGGTGCTAACGGTGCTTTGCTGTGACTTTTCGGGCTCGAAGCCGCGCGGGGTGGACGGAGATGGTGGCTCCGGGACCACATAATCTTCTGCAGCCGCAGGCAGCGCAGTACCCCCTCGAAGTCATCTACGGAAGATAGAGATAATGAAGGCGCTAGCGAGGGTGTGGGCGTGGTCGGCTTGAGCATCCTTACGCCCTCGACCTTGGCAAACGGATCGTCGTCGAGCATAAGCGTCGACGCGCGCGATGAGCGCGCGTCGGCAGGCGGTTGCAGGATCGGCTGCGGTTGTTGCAGCCCTGCGAAGCTCATCTTTCTCTGCGGAGTCGTCGGCCGCGGTTTGGTGAGAACGCGTGGGGAATGGGGCGTGGGCGGAGCTTGTTCGTGGAACACTGGAGGCGGTGGCGTTATGCTACGCGCCACGGGTACGGGAGACGGCGTTGACTTCCGCGAATGCAGAGACTCCTTCGACGGGGGACGGGACGGAAGCTCAAGTTGGACAACCTGAGACTGCGGGAGCACCTGCGCGTTACCATTCAACTGAGTCTTGGCGGGCAGGAGCAAATTGTTTTGCGGAGGACTTCGCGGCGCGTCCCAACCGTCCCAACCCGCTTTGAGATTTTCCAGCTCGACGGCCTCTCTAGGCAAAAATGGTGGCTTGACCACGTGAGTCGGGGAAGGAGGATTCCTATAAGGATCGTACTCTGCCTTTTCGGAAGGCGAGGCATCGACCGCCTCCATGGCCGCAAATATCAGGGGCCGGCCCCTGACGGGCGACGACGGCGTGCGTTTGGGCTTCGCATTATTTGAAGGAGGGATGTGTTGAGCGGGAAGGACACGCGTGTTGATTTTGATTGGAACTTCATCGGCGCGAAAACTCTGCACCTCGAAAGAACTAATAGTTGCGCCCATGTTCGAGTCTGTAGCGGGAGCCGGTTCCGGTGCGGGTGCTGGTGTTATATATGTCTGCGAATGCCTGTTAGAACCCAAGGATGCTAAAAGATGACGTTGCGAAGACTCACCTCACTTGACTTTGAGTAGAGCAAATTGAACGATGCGGGATCCTACAGAGAAGTACATCGCTGGGTTAATAAAGTATGGGCGAAAGGTAGATGACAGATTGAAAGGAAGCGCCAATCCGCCGGATCGAGTAAGCGCGACTCGGGGTGAACTGGATCCGGCACCTGCAACGCCGGTGGAAGAGTGGGGCTACGACCGTTCTACCCCACATTAAAAGGATATCGTTCAGCGCGGTCCGGCGGAGCGAAGATCACTAGGCAACTACGGGGTTCATACATCCCCGCACGCCAGCAGCAGAGAAAACACGAATTGATGAGGTGAATCATTCACCTGCTCTAATGAGAATGATGGAGCAGCAGGAGCTCCAGTCTCGGGGCTCCATTGCACCGGTGCAGCATGCCTTGGCAGTGAACTAGGCACAGGAATTGATGGCCCAGCATCAGAAGCCATATTGGCGGCAGAGAGCCTGTCTCGTAAATCCTGTCGCGGACGCTCTTTTGGAAACCTGGAGGAGCTTTGGGAGGATGCAGAAATGGCATTTGATTTCGTCGGAGGCGCTTGGGTTGCTGGAGGGGCCAACGGACGGGTACCCAAGCTCGGGCTGGCGTCACTGAGTGACCGGTCGGGAAGCGAGGTACGCGGCAGTTGTGCGGAGGGAATCATTACGCGTCCATTAGAAAAGTTTTGTGTCGCAGCCGGAGTGGGGTTACGCGCGGAAGCGCGGCGGCTTGCCGGGAGAGAGGACTGAGGGGGCGAAGTTCCGAGCCGATCATGGAATTGATTGTCCTGAGGGAGGATCGTCGGAAGAGGTTTGTCGGCACTGGGAACATGAGAGAGACGGCGGTTCTGCGGTGAAGAGGTGGAAGGGTCTGGCGGCAGGGTCTGCGTGCGGATGGGCGGAGAGGCGCGCCGTTTCTGCACAGGGTATGCATAAGAGTTTGTTCTGCCGTTCGAAGCAGGGCCTGCTTGCGTCTGAGCGTAAGCTGGCTGGACGTTTTGCCGTATATGCTTTGAGTCATCCGGTGAACCCCTTAAGCCCGGTCCATTACTGAATCCTGTCGACTGGTCTCTTCGAGAGGCACCAACAAGAGCCATAGGAGAGGATACGATGCGCTGAGAAGGCTCGGCCGAGCTCGTGGCGAAGCGCGCAAATAAGGGTGTACTCGGTGCTGCATTGCTAGCAGCCGGGGAGGGGGTGCGGACGAGGGGGCCTTCTTTTTGCGCAGGAAACCAGCCATGTCGCGTCAATGAGGTACTATGGACAGTGGAGAGCCGCAGTCGGCATGAATACAGACAACAAGTAAAAGTGCATCAAAACATGCCAATTATCTCATTGATTACACGTGCTTCATTGTCGTCTGTCAAGCCGTCGGCTCTTCCGAAAAAGCGACAATTACCTCCGCGCCGGATTGATTATAGTATCGTAGTATCGTGTGAACTGATTTTTGCCAAATTTCGAGAGGGAGAAGACACAAAAAATGTTCACGAAATGTAAGTAGTAAATATGTTCGAAACGTTTTCTAAACAGAGCTTGAGCTACGGTCCTGCAGAACCTCGGATGCATTAATTTTAAAGCCTTTCGTACTCCAGGCTAGCGAGAACAAAGGCGGCCGCGCCCTTCAGGTCGTTCAGATCCACCGGCTGACTGACGTAGTACTGGCAGATAAAACGTCAGAAGACGAGGGAAAGAAGGAACGCAATCCACTCACGTCAAACGTCCCAGTTGTATCCAGGCTCCCAACCTGAGGTCCCGTCAGGCCGAAAGCAGCTCAGAAAAAATAAAATCCCTCACCACCACGGTATTATTCCAGCTCATAGTTCCATCCGGATTAGGCACAACCCAATTCTGCAGCGCATACCCGTAGGCCCTCTTCGCTGCCGCCACAATGCTCCCCCGCGGATCCTCAACGTACCCAAGCCGCACGCTCTTCAGCAGCGCGTAGATGTACATCACTGCGCCGCTGCTCTCGAAGTAATTGAGCGCGCGCCCGGGCTGCGTGATCACCAGCCACCACGCGCCGGTCGACGCATCCGCCGCATCAGCCACCTTGGGCGCGAGGGCGTTCAGGATGCGTAGGAGCGTCGGCTTGAGCGGGCCTGAGGTAGCTGGGGCGGCTTCGAGCACGTCGACCAGCGCCATCATGTACCAGCCTACAGTATAAGTCAATTATCAGTGAATGAGATACAAGAACAATATGCACCTAGAGCGCGGTCCCAGACTTCCGGCGAGTGCCCGCGATCTGGAGACGCCCAAACAGCGGTGTGGCTGTAGTCGTACCCGTCTAACACACCGTTCAGCTGGGCTCGAAAAAAAACCGTAAGAAACTCGACAAACGATACAGAAGCCCGAAATCTTCCGGCGCTGTAGGACGCTGGATTGTATGGTCGAACATGAGCTGGAACTGGGATGTTATGTCCTCTTCGAGAGATCAAAATGGCTACCAGGAAAAAAAAACGAGACACGTACCCCAGGCGGTAGTGTTATGCGCATCGAACGCGGTGGTATACGCGGAATAAAAGACGTCGCCCATGTAGATTCCATCGAGCCATCCTTGAAAGTATGAATATCAGACCAGGAGGCATCCAATTGCCGGTTCCAATAACCTTGATTAGGATACCGAAGTTTGTGCCAGAACTGGCCCTCGGCGGTCCGCGGGTGGATGTCGAGCTGGCCGCGATAAATTTTGGCTGCCTCCTTGTACTTGGCGTCCCCGGTCTTCTCGTACCTACAGGCGAGTCAATTCCCGCCTCGGATGAACAAACAAAAGAAATTCGTACAGATACAGGAAAGTCGGGCCGGTCCTGGCTGTTGGTTGAGCAATTACAGTTTGGCAGTGAGATGCGTCGCATACCTGAGAGGGTCCAGTTGATAGGATGATAGACTGTTCATGCATATGGATTATCCACCGTCATTCAAACGCTTTCAATGCACGCACTTGTAGCCGCCAAGCACAGTCCCGTTGGGGGCCACGACATTGTCCGCGCCCAGCTTGATCCAGTCGAAATAGCTCTGATTCCCTGTGCGCTCGTACAGCATGCGCAAGCCCCACTGAAGGCGCGTCAGAAACTGGGACTCTCGCGTGGAGGGACAGAAATCGCAAACGACGCGCCTGGAACACGCCGTCCGGATAGTCAACGGACGGGACCCCCGCAGAGCTGAGTCCGTTCCCCTGCCCACGCGCGATGACCGAGTCCGCCGCCCAGACGGCGTACGACTCCGGGCGCGCTTGCGCTAGTTTTGCAGGAAGGGTCACAGTAATCAGTATGAGGGCGGCGAGGAGCATTATTGGGGCAGTGGGTTGGGGTTCAACAAGAGCAGAGCCGCGGCTGGGACGAGGATGGCTGTAAGCGGGCCGCTCGAGAGCATTCGAGCAGAAGCTGCTCGGAGTAGGAGGTCATCGGAAGTCGTCACGAGTACCCAGGCAGGGCTTTGGGGCTCGCTTGGCGACAGAAGCAAGACAACAGTGACCGTGTCATATGCATCCCGGGCCGTCTTGTGCTCTTACCAGCAGGTGATGGTTCAGAATGAGATCGCCAATTATTGACGAAACAATTCAAAGGTGGCATGACAATAGGTGCGTTCAAAGTTAACAAAACGCGACTCGGGACGAAACCCGAGACAAACCCGTAACGCGTTTTCTGTTCCGGGTTTTTGGTCGTCTCGAGTCCAGGAGTCGCGACGAAAAAAAAGGCGAGACACGAAACTCGTTATGATGGGTGATGTGATGCGCGAGCGGCCGGCTGTCTTACGAGCGTGTAATTACATACAGTCTCTTAAAAATTTCCTCCCCATGTCCTCGAGAGGGAAGAAAGCCGCAAAACCCAAACCCACCGGCCCAACGAAAGCGGAAAAGAATGCCGCTGCCAAGCTCGAAAGACAGAGCCAGATGGCCAAGCTTCCTCAGCCCGGGGATGCGCCGTAAGCTAACCCCACAGAAGCTTTGATGACTGCCCGCGAGCGTGCGAGACGAGTATTTGCGCGTACCATCAGTGTGTGACGGGGAAGAGCAAGGAAGGCGCGCGGCGGCGGCGGCGGCGGCGGTGACGCGTACAGGAAAGGAAATTTGATTCACACGTAAGTGGTAGTACATAAGTAATCTGATTTCACAGGTGCCGTATCATGATTGCCATCACGCCGCTTGGCAACAAAACCCGGGACAGGTTTGAGGGCACCTGTTTCAAAACGCGAGACAAAGTCGTCACAAAAATCGTCCCGACTTCGTCTCGCGTTTCGTCCCGGGTTCCGTTCCGGATACTTTGAACGCACCTAATGCAGACAACACGTCATGTAACATTTTTCTCATTTTTTTGGTCCATCGTACATAGCACATACTACACTCTCGGAGCTGTCCATTTTCGACCTAGTTGATCACCAAGCTGTATGCCGAGCTGCGTAAAAAAACAAGTCAGAAAACTTGAAGCAGAACAAGTCCAGGACGCCGCGCACGTTGTGAGGGTGGCAGAGCCAGAGGTGGCCTCGGTCCCGGCCTGAGCTGTAGTCAAATACTGCGAGCTGCTTACGCCCTGGCTGGAGGTCAAGTACTACAACCGTACATTCAGCGATCATCCCGTAAAAAGATCACAGCGCGAACGCACTTGGAAGAACGCGTTGATGTCGGTGTTGAAGCTAGTGATCGTGCCGCTGGTGGGGAGGAACGAGTAGACGTTGTTGGCGCCGTTCGAGCCAAAGTACAGGTTCCTGTCAGATGGGTAGACGTAAGTTACGTGCCGGATGGCGCGACATGGAACGGACCAGGTGTGGCCGCCGAGCGAGAGGTTGCTCACTATGGGCCTTTGGAGGAGGTCAACGACAGGCAAGTCTCTGGAAGAACGGAGACACTGACACAGGCTGGCCAGCGCTGTTGTATGTCGAAGAGATGGGGCTGCGAGGGCGGATTGAGCCGCGAAAACACAATTTTGACGAAAATAAATACCCAGCGTTGAAGTTCGCGAGCCAGATCATGATCTCGTTAACATTGGAGCCGCCGGCAGAGGTAGAAGTGAAGAGGTCGAAGGCAACGTCAGCAACTACGCTCGTGCTGCTCTGGGACCAGGACCAGACAGCCTAATCGTCGAGATGAGCCATCGCTCAACAAGGAAAAGATTGCATACAGGGATGCTCTTGATCGCCGAGAGCTGCTTGTTGATGCCGCTATTAGCACCAAGGTTAGTGAAGCTCTTCACACCGGATCCGCCTGTAGTTCTTCAAGAATCAAACCGACACGCTTGAGGCCAACTCACCGGTCCAGGACCAAGTCGTCGTCCATGCAACAGTGTTCCCGTTCACGGACGTAATGGTAGCGCAGTCGGAGCCAGATGAAGCGCCCGACAGTCCCCACCTGTTCCACGTTAAGATCCAAGTCAAGGTATTTCGGGTTGGGATTCACTGGTCAAGGAATAAGGTGTACGGGCCAGCGGTGGCTTCGTCCCATTGCCCTGCAAGCCAATGAGCGAGCGCCAGCCAATATTATAGACACCTTGTACGTACCACAGTAGGTCGTCGCTCGCTCCTCCACATCGGGAGTGGGGGCCGCCGCGATGAAGGGGACCAAGAGGAGCAGGACAGAGAGCTTTGCAGATCCGAACATGTCTACTGGCAGTAGTGTCGAGTGCTCTCGTCGCCATCGCAATTATAAGTGGGTTCGGAAAATCTCCCTGGTCACGGCGAGGGGGCGGGCCGCGGTTCTTGATCAAAAGTGGTCGTATGTTCAGACACGCCTCCAATCAATAGCTTGCCATAAGGCTTGCCATAAGTCTATAACTCCGGGTGAGCGACAGATATGATGACGGAGTCTACTTACGAGATGCGCACCCAAGAAAGAGCTTCCGAAGTTTCAGAGAGAGGTCTCGCAAGTGCAGACGTTTAAGGTCGACGGAGGGCCACGGAGTTATCATCCATTACGGATGGTAGTAGCTAACCATAGCTTGGACGCTTCTGGGTTCCATTGCTGCGAGGTCTGAATTGAAAGATCCGAGGGAGCTTGATTGCGCGTGAACGTGATAACGTCGCGCAGAGAAAAATGAACGGGATGTTCCAGCTGTTGGCAAATTTCAGGCCACTCCAAAAATACACCTCCTCCTCCTAAAAATCGTGGTATCTCAAATGAGGAACTGCCGAAGCTCGGCATGGCCATCTGCGTCACCGACTCCACTCTGTCAACACGGATTCATCGAAGCTGGTGGGCATGGTGAGTGTAAAAAAAAGGGAAAGAGCACCGACGCTGGTGGCTTACATTTCTGTGCGAGTGGAGCAGGATGACGCCAAGATTCCAGGAATATTTTGGGTTGGCCCAAGAAATCACCAGCAGCTGTCAGGTCCATTAGTGACTCCTTGTTCTCAGTTCTGCAGCCGCGGACACATAGATCTGTGCCATGGATCAACACCGGAGGGAGAAAGTCGCTCCACTGCACTTCAAGTTGCTGGAAAAATTCAACATGTATCACCAGGTCAGAGAGGGTTGAAAGACGCGGTCCGGAGTCAAGAGACTTGCAGCCAGTCAAAGTACAAAGACACAGTCGCAGTCAAGGTCCAGCACACCAACAAAATAAGAAGTCTCCTCGAAGAGGAGAAGGTTTCCAAAGATTGTTGAGCGGCTCATAATTACAAGACGACCAGATTGCACTAGTAAAAGGCGAGTGCAATGTTCTTTGTCGCCTTGCAATACCGTCGATAGAATGGTATAGAGCCAGGTTGTCGTAATCTGAGTTTTGTACCTTGTTCGTATGCCCGGGTAGTTCGAACTCGAGTCTCGGTCGCTTGCATGCTCGGGCAAGTCCAGGCAAGTCCCCTGCTGTGCACCATCGATAACGCGGGACGGATCCAAGATTGGTGTGATGACGCACTTTCCAAGGCCAGACTGCGCACAACCGTAATCTAGCCTTCCTTTCTCCCACCACAACCACGTTATTTAACCACCCAGGTACGCCCAATCACCTTCAGTACACCCACCATGCCTTCCATCTTTGCAAAGATCTTCAAGAACAAGAAAATGTCTGCCAAATCTGACGACAAGAAGGCTGAGGACCAGAACTTTTCTATCCAGCCCCACCCTGCTGTGCGTGCTGCCTTCGAAACTGGTTGAATACAAGCTAACGAACGTAGAAATCCAACGACCCGGCAGACTTGACGGAGCAGACCGGTGGTCTTGGTAGCAACCCGACCGAGCAAATCCTCCATGCGCGCGACCCACACGTCCCCAGCGCACAGGTCTTGGCTGGCCTTGAGCAGCCCAAGGTACGCTCGATCCATTCTCGACTCAGCAAGTCTCGTTCTCATCTTATTCCAGACCAGCGAGGAGCTTGCGGCCCGCAAGGCGGAGCTGAACAAATGATGCCTCGGATACACGAACTGTATTGTATTGCTGTATAATACCCTGTACAATCGAGAGGTCCGGTGGATTCAGAATCAGCGGTCAGTAGAGCAATACTGCATAACTCGAGCTCCCGGCGTCGCTTGAGAGGTAACTGAGTGCGACTGGCACTTCGCCGTCGTGTAGTTGACCTCAATAATGAGAGCAGAAGCAGTGCACATCCCAAGCCACGCATGTTCGTTTACTGCATCTCGCCACCGCATCGACGCGCGTTCCGCACAACCTCCGCATAAAAGCATCGTAGTCCCCGCATGAGCGAGACAAGAGTATTGAGCCTGCACATTAATTGCGAACATTAGCAGATTATTAGACGGAAGCCAAGGTAGAATCTGGATGTATCTTGAGCTGTCACGCGCCACGGATTGGCGAGGTGAGAGCCTCTACTGCCAGCCGCGGCACATGCGGCCGAAGTATGGCCGTCTGTGATGCGCCGTCATTTACCGGTGCTTGCATAGGCCGGAGGGGAGGCGGTTGACCAGGGAGAAGGCGAGGCTTTGAGGCAGACAACGATGCCGACGTCGCCACTGCTAGAGTAAAGAACGCATCTGAAGGGTGTATCTTTTCAAGCTTGAAAAATTTTGTGCGAGGTGAGGACTTCGGTCAAAGCCTAGATCCCCAAGTTTGCTCATGAGCGCTGTTGGCGTACCTCAGGCAACAGTTGTGAGTCTGACAGAATGAGCGGCAAGTGCCGAAGTGTAAATAGTATCGGTGAGACAGTTGCCCCGTCTTTTTTTATACCGCGGTCGCAATAAAAAAAAAACAAAGATTGGCCTGAACATAGATTGTACATTCACCGGACGATGGCAGTCCTCCGTGTTTACTTGGACATCATCATCTGCGGGACGCTCAGCATGTGATGCGAGGGAAAGTGGGCAGAGAACAAACCTTGAGGAACTCTGGGGAGAGAAGGGGGGAAGAGTCAGTGGACGGAAAGTTTAGAGTAAAGGATTATACCGTCGTAGTTGATTTCGCCATCGCCGTCCTGGAGGGAGCAATGGGTTACATTATGTCGATGAGGGAAGTGCACGAGGAACGCACAGTATCTGCCTCCCGTATCATCTCTTCCACCTCCCGATCGGTGAGCTTCTCCCCGAGACTCCGCATTACTTGCTGCAGCTCGTTGACACTGATAGTTCCGTTGCCATCCTTGTCAAAGACGGCGAATGCCTGCCGAATCTCCTCCTCGCTGTCCGTGTCCTGGAACTTCTTTGCCATCATTGAGAGGAACTCGTTGAAGTCGATGGTGCCGTTGCCGTCTGCGTCGACCTCGTTGATCATGTCCTGCAGCTCCGACTCGGTGGGATTCTGCCCGAGCGAACGCATGACGGTGCCGAGCTCGACGGTCGTGATCGTGCCATCCCCGTCTAGCGAGCGGTGAGACGACGATCGTGCAAGATAACGATGTCGACGTACCCTTGTCAAAGAGGGCAAATGCCTCTCTGAATTCTGCGAACAGTGTCAGGCAATCGTTGGGCCGGTACCTGCTAGAACTTGCCTGAAATTTGTTCTGTCGCATAATCGGACGGTCAGTTTGGGCACGGCGGGGATTGGATGGCGACACATACCCGGAGACTGTTCAGCACGAAGACATTAGACCGAATTCGCGCTGCTCAGGATGAGAAAGCTCACCAGCTGGTCGCTCATGGTGTGGTGTGATAATGGTGTCAGGGAACTGACGGTTGTTCTGAAATGGGCGCTAAACAAGGCTTTCATGAGTCACTATACCTCCGTGTGCGCGTGGGACTGCTGGTGGATAAATTCAGGCAACACTGGTATTCGCCTATGCAGCCCGACAGGCAAGCCATAGTTTCTGATTCAAAAGAGATAGAGAAGGAGTAGTACAGGCCGAAGGCTGTGAATAAATTTCTATCCGGAAAATCTACTGCCTCCGCGTAACGTTTCAGCTTTATCATCCACGCTTGTGTCCTGCGCGTCCGTAACTCTCAGCTCTGAAAGCTTTGACTGACGACTAAGTTGAGACGCGTTCATCTTCTACCAGTAGCTATTACTAGCGATACCGGTTCTTTCGAAGTTCTTGCTCTTCTCGACACAACGTTCCATGCGAGCACAGGTACACGCCGGTTAGCGCTTGTTATCCGCTGTCACCCCTAGTCCGTGCTTTACGTCCGCTGAGGATTCTCGCTGAGGTGCGTCGCAGCCAAAGAGACGCACCCGCACCCGCAGCCTGGCAATGTGTAGGCGCTCGCATATGCTTCGCAGGGCTTGCGCGCGTTCCTTTGGCGCGCTTCGAGCCAGCTGGGTCACTGTAACGACTTGTTTTGGAAAAGGCGAGATTGAAGAGAAAGAACAGGATTCTCTGTTCATCTACTCACTTTCAATGTCCAGAGACGTGATATATCTTGATGAAGTTTCTCGAGACTTGAGATCAGACCTGGTTCAATATTCAATCCCCAAGCCCATCTGCCTCTGTGAAATTTGTCAGTGCCCAATATCTGCGTTCCAAGGGCAATTACCGATCCTGCACAATCTGAACCCGAGACAAAGCACGGCCAAGGTCGTCCGCCGCATCCAGATCAACATCCGTACTTTCTGACACCTTCTGGTTAAAACAGCCGTTGGTGCAATTTCGCGATCGAAGTCGGCTAGAATTCCCGCAGCCCGCGTCATATGCGCGATCCCGGCGCACGCCGCATGCAACACATGGAGGACCGGACTGGGAGGGCGGATGGTCTGTCCTTGGTGGTTTCGTTGCATAGGCTGCGCACGCTTGATCTGCATGATCTGCTTGTCGTGGAATGTGAGGTGACGGACTTCATGTGTGTTGGGGACGTCGTGGCCTTCTGCGCCCTGACTAAGATCCATTAGAAGCGACGAACGGCGGATAATGAAGATACCTTGGATTGTAGTAAACAGATGTCTAAATCATCTAGCGTGTACATGTGGTGCCGCCATGAAGGTATTGGCCTCGGTGTGAAGACCAAAGCCACCGAGGATCCCTCCTTGATGTCGATACCAGAGAATCGGCCTAAAATCGCTGCAGCTGAGGCCGCACACAAATGAGCTAAAAAACGCTCAGCGGAACACACGAATAGGCCTGGACAACGGACCTTCGATTCTGCTTTCACGCTGAGACCGCCGATACACTGGCTTATGATGTCACTACGCCGAAGGTACATGGATGCGCAAGTCCAGGTCTCAGATCATCGTTACATCCGTTGATTTCAAGCGCGACGCTGTTCCGTCCGTTGCGCAGGGAGCATATCCTAGCCTCCTGCCAGCTCTTTGAAGTATAGTTTTAAACATGTAGGGTTCTGTACTGAGGTAGCGTCTGGCGATTGCATTGTCGAATTGGTAACCGAACCTGGATCATCGACAAGGATACCCCAGGATTGCAGCGACTCCAAGCGCAGGCATGTATTCGCTCCGTGTGCCTTGACCAAAATCGAAGTTTCTGCCTTCGAGCCCCCAAGTCAACGACATGAGTGCCGGGAGTCGCAAAAGGAGTATGTCGAGAAACCAGTGAGCCTTGAGTTGCCGCTGCTTCGGACTGCCCGTGTCGCATGGGTCGTGGAGGATGGACGCGGCGGATGCAGAGCGCAGACAACAGGCGCGTTATTTATACAACTCGCGTATTCTACGAGCGCAGTGTAGGATGCCCTACTGATTCTTGAGGATCCAGTGCGACAGAGTCTACGCAGATGATAGATAGATAGCAGAACGAATAGTGGGCGCGTGGATTTCGAGATGGTTCCCCATGAAATCCTGAGCCTTTTGCCTTCTGATTCTCAAGAAGATCGAACCGCGAGAGACAGAACGTACTGGCAGCACCCCGCTCGCAACGACGATCGCACCAAGCAAGAGAGTCAAGCATCGGCGTTGTACGCGCACGCAGGCTGTCCGAGAGGGGGGCTGGAAGCCGCCGAATTGGGAGCGGATATGCTGACGGTCGTGGTTCTTGCCAAGCGGATCCGACTGAATAGTGAAATTCGGGGCCAAAGCGGGTGGGTGGCTGTGCATCATGTCCTTCTCGAAAGCCTTTTCGCCCGCGCTGCGGGAAATACGCATCCTGTGCTCGCAAACGGGCGCTGCCTCCGCCGGAACACGGTCTCTCCATCTCCCCCCGTCGTTGGATCCGGCTCATGCTATCTTCTGCAGGCAGTTCATACTCTCAAAATACCCGTCGATCAAGCAACATAACCCCGATCTTCCCGTCCTCATACGGGAGGCCAGCGGCACGCCTGCGCGCGTCTTTGCCCGGTTTGGTACGCTTTCTTTACTCGCTATCAAGTCGGTGTCTGTGGACTGATGCAATGAGAGCAGAGATGGGAGTGGAGAAGCACGTCGAGCTTGATAACCTGTCCGCCCAGGACGTCGAGGGCAAAGTCGTGGCGCTGCTGGGGTCGTCATAGCAGACGCATCGCCTGCACTGTTTTGTATCGCCCTCTGAATTGTACATCAACAACAATCCAATCCAATTTGCATAGACCGGCGTCCTGGTGGCCATGGTTGACGGTCTTCGTCTTCGAAGGGAAGGCTTATGTACTAGCAAGAGCAGCGGACTCGACGCTGGTGCCTATCTTCTGCTGCTTCTCGCCTCCACTATCGACCCCATTTCTCGATCATGATGCCGTCTCAGCATGTATCGACGTAGGCTTGAGCGTGCTCGGCAGACGTACACTCCGGCCAACGCTACAATGTGGGGCCTGCTCTCGTCGAATGGCTGTGGAACACGTTGTCGCTTAGGGACGTGGGCGGCTGACACTAGCGCCTCGTCGCGCTGTAACTTGGAACTCCTGCTCGACCGCGGCGCACGCTACCCAAGTAACATCCTCTGTTTTCCTTCCTTTTCCTTTTCTTCGCTTGCTTTTTGTCTGCCGCTTTGGCTGACCACCACATATAATTCATCAAATGTGACTCCGTCTAGGGAGTCCTGAAGCTCTAGCACAGGAAATGCGCTGTTATGCAGGCACACTTGGGACTGCAATATGTCTTGCACTGATATGGGAGTACTTTCCCTCGTGTCTGTGTTGTGGAAAATGGCTGAAGAGAATATCTTCAGTGATCTACAATTTTGCACGACTTTCACCAGCTTCACAAAGGGAGTCCTGGACACTCTTCCACATGGGGCCCCCTCAAGAACAACATGTTCGAAAACTGGACCGATTCGTTGAGTGTATGACGCGCCTCTGACTGCATTTTGGGGTGCATTAACCTGAGATTTTATTGCGGTCCATACAGGACATGATATATTTATATGGGTGGAGCTCGGTGTGGCCATTCGAACAGTACTAAAATTGTTGTAGTTAGGGCACAATTGGTTGTTGAGAAATGAGCGTCCGAAGTTGCGGCTGTAGAAGAACCACAAACTGTTACACCCGCCAATGCGCAACTTTTCTGAAAACGGCAATAAATAGTCCACGGCCGACACGACCGATACGCGAAGTCATTCATACGGCGCCGCCATGTGCCGCGTTGCCTGCAGACCTACCTGCAGACCCGCGGCACTGTCACGGAACGATGATGAGGCCGGGGTAAGTCGGGATCCGGGGGAAAGATAACGCGTCAGAGAACCTGCAGACCCCGCCGTAGTCGCGATCATCGGCTGCCCGTCGGACTCGGGAGGGGGTTTTGATTTTTATAATGCCCTTGCGAGGTCTTTCTCGACTGTTTTTTGCGTGATCCGTGGACCGTCGACGCTCATCGGCGCACCTGTTTTTTTGGGGAATTTTGGAGCGTTTAGGCGGGTGGGAAGTAACGGGAGGGATCTGATTGGGCCGGGGATTGTGCCATAATTCACATGTGCAGATAAATTTGCCATTGCCAGCGTCACGGCTTTCTTGTCATTTCTTTCATCCTCCATCCATGTTCAACCTCTCGAACAGGACTGCGGGCGCGGTGCGCGCCCTGCAGCGTCTGGCCGCCGGTATGGCCACCGCTGCACACCGAATCGGCGACACGAAAGTGCCCATGTCGCTCCTGGAAAAAGGAGCGTATATCAACTACCAGCGCATCGAGGATAATCTCGTCGTTGTTCGTGAGAGGTGCGTGTTTTGCTCCCTTGCTCTTTGCCATGTAAAAGAGGCGTGCAGGCTGCGGCGTCCGTTGACGTTGTCGGAGAAGATTCTGTACGGGCATTTGGACGACCCCCATGGGCAGGACATCGAGCGCGGTGTCAGCTACCTGAAGCTCCGTCCGGACGTATGTTTCCTGTTTTCTTGTTCCGTGGGCTTCCACTGACTTTTTCCGGTAGCGAGTCGCCTGCCAGGATGCCACGGCGCAGGTCCGTCGTCGACGCGCCCTCAGGCGCCTCGGTTTCTGACGTCATTTTTATTGGTATTATAGATGGCACTGCTGCAATTCATGTCGGCGGGGATGCCGACGGCGGCGGTCCAACTACCGTCCACTGCGACCATCTTATCGAGGCTCAGATTGGTGGCGTTAAGGACTTGGCCCGCGCTATCGACATCAACAAGGAGGTGTATGACTTTTTGGCTACCGCCACTGCCAAGGTCCGGTCTTTATCTATCCAAACAGTGAATTTCTCTCTTATGCGGATACTATCTAGTACGGTCTTGGTTTCTGGAAACCCGGCTCTGGTATCATCCACCAGATCATCCTCGAAAATTATGCCTTCCCTGGTGGACTCATGATTGGAACCGACTCGCACACGCCTAATGCTGGCGGTCTCGGGATGATCGCGTGCGGTGTCGGAGGTGCTGATGCCGTCGACGTCATGGCTGGCATCCCTTGGGAACTCAAGTGCCCCAAGGTCATCGGTGTAAACCTCACTGGCAAAATCGGCGGCTGGACGACTCCCAAAGGTGCGTCTTTGGTTTTTCTTCTAACTCCGTGATTGACACCGAAGCGATGGTATTCAGACGTCATTCTCAAGGTTGCAGGAATCCTCACGGTCAAGGGCGGGACCGGCGCTATCGTCGAGTACAAGGGCCCCGGTGTCGAGTCGCTTTCGTGCACGGGTATGGCCACGATCTGTAACATGGGTGCCGAGATTGGAGCTACGACGTCCATGTTCCCCTTCAACAGCCGCATGGTCGACTACTTGAACGCTACCAAGCGCACGGACATTGGCAAATACGCTACCCAGTTCGCGCACAACCTTAAGGCCGATGAGAACGCAGAGTACGACCAGGTCATTGAAATCGTGTGTATCTTGATTCGTTATCTTGATTTTGTGTTGACTCGCTGGCGCTCGCAAGAACCTCTCCGAGCTCGAGCCCCACATCAACGGCCCCTTCACCCCGGATCTCGCCACTCCCATCTCCAAGTTTGCCTCTGAGGTGAAGAAGAACGGCTGGCCCGACGAGCTCAAGGTCAGCCTTATCGGCTCTTGCACCAACTCGTCATACGAGGACATGTCGCGCTCTGCGTCCATCGCCCGTGAGGCTGCCGAGCACGGTCTGGACGTGAAGAGCAAGTTCACCATCACCCCCGGGTCGGAGCAGGTCCGCGCTACCATCGAGCGCGACGGGCAGATTGGCGCCTTTGAGCAGGTCGGCGGGCTCGTCCTCGCCAACGCCTGCGGTCCGTGCATCGGTCAGTGGGACCGTAAGGATGTCGAGAAGGGCGTTGCCAACTCCAGTGAGTTTCCTATTCTCATATCGCGACTCGTGGTTATATGAATGAATCCAGTCATCACTTCGTACAACCGTAACTTCACCGGACGCAACGACGCCAACCCTGCCACGCACGCGTTCGTCGCTTCCCCGGATATCGTCACCGCCATGGCGTTCAGCGGCAGCCTGTCTTTCAACCCCCTCACGGACTCCCTTACTGGCGCCGACGGCAAGCCTTTCAAGTTCTCTGACCCCACCGGTAACGAGCTGCCCCCGCGCGGCTACGACCCGGGCCAGGACACCTTCCAGCCGCCTCCTGAGGACCGTGCGAGCGTTCAGGTCGCTGTTGACCCCAAGAGTGACCGTCTCCAGCTGCTCCAGCCTTTCAAGCCGTGGGATGGTGAGCCCAAGGACCTCCCTATCCTCATCAAGGTCAAGGGCAAGTGCAGTGCGTATCTCACGGACTTCTCTCGTTGATTTCATCAATACTCATGGGCTGCGCCAATCCTAGCGACGGACCATATCAGCGCTGGTGGACCTTGGCTCAAGTACCGCGGACATCTCGAGAACATCTCTCGTACGTGTCGGTTTTGATGCGATCACTTACTTTCTCACGCGTTTTGCTCCCGGACAGAGAACTGCCTGATCGGTGCTATCAACGCCGAAAACGGCGAGGCGAACAAGGTCAAAAACCAGTTCACGGGCCAGTGGGGCGGCGTGCCGCAGGTCGCGGCCGAGTACCGCGAGAAGGGCGTCAAGTGGGTCGTTATCGGGGACCACAACTATGGCGAGGGCTCGTCGCGGGAACACGCCGCGCTGGAGCCGCGCTTCCTCGGCGGGTTGGCGATCATCGTGCGCTCGTTTGCGCGCATCCACGAGACGAACTTGAAGAAGCAGGGCATGCTCGCGCTGACGTTTGCGGACCCGGCGGATTATGATAAGATCCAGCCTAGCGACCGTGTTGATATTGAGGGGCTGGACACGTTCGCGCCGGGCAAGAATGTGACGCTTGTTGTCAAGCATGCGGATGGAAGCAAGGAGGTGCGTGGTTTTCCTTTTTCTGTTGAGAAGAAGTTTTGAGTTGCTTATGGCACTTGTGGCATTTTTGTAGAACATCTCCCTTGCACACTCGTTCAACGAGGGTCAGATTGCGTGGTTCCGTGCGGGCTCTGCCCTCAACCTGGTGGGTCGTCTTCCAACTTGACCTTGGAACAGTCATTGAGTCCATATCTCACAGATGGCTGCCAAGGCGAAAGGGCAGTAGACGAAATAGACGATCATTGCTGCTATCGTAGGCATATACGCCCGCACACACATTTTCTCTGTTTTTTTATTTGTTTTCATTTTTCACTCGCTTCAAGCTTGACATGTAATCAGTCCACAAAAAGATGTAATGAACGCGGAAAATAATGACTACATTCCATCCATCCTCTCGTGTTCCATATACATATCGACTTGGGTTAGGATGTAAATAAGCTTGGACTAGCTGCGATTTCGGCGAGGAAAATACTGGTCTCAGCCATTATGACGAGTCGGCCTGGGCCTGCGAATGCCTGTGGACAAATATGTATGGGAATGTCCTGAATTTCAATGGATGGTTTGACTGCACGCACCATGTTCGCCGACACCGTTCCGAGGAAGAACTTCCCGATCAGAGCTCCGTCGCTGTTCCATACCTATAATTTGCTTCGTCAGACCCGCGATTGTCAAGGACATGTGCGAGCCCACATGGACACCATCGCCGCAGCCGGCGTAGACGTTGCCGTTTGTGTCGACCTGTTGGGTGCGTCAGTGAGGAGCGAGGTAGTAGATGAAAGAAAGACTAGCCTGGACGCCGTCCGGGATCCCGGAATCCGTGTATGCGAAGATGCGACGGTTGTTGAAGGCTTGAGTTTTTGGGTCTACGTCGTAGGCATATCTGTATGCGAACGCATGCCGCCGCATGAGAAGGGGACGCGAAGTGCGGGCGGAACGAGGACTCCTTACATCGTAGCGGGTTCCGTTTGATTGTTTCCCAAAAACCCGGAGTTGGCTGCATGAGGCTTTGAGGTTTGGCTTACTTTTGGTGATGTGATTTCTAACCTCCGGTGTCCGTGACATATGCAGTCTTCCCGTCGCCAGTAAAGGCGAGGCCATTGCATTTGTCAAAGTCCGTGGCCACCACACGCACGGCACGCGTGTCTGGGTCTAACCTGTATACTTGGTTCGGCATCAGAGGTAGAGGACGGAAATGGTTCAGCCAGCCATAACTGCGAACGTATATCAACAATGCCGAGAGACAAGACACGCGGACGTACACCGTGTCCGTGAAGAAGATTTTCCCGCTTGGGTGGATCTTTATGTCGTTTAGAGAGTTAAATTGCCTTCCGTAGAAATTATCCAGGAGGACCGTTGCATTGAGGGAGGTCGGGTCCACCAGTATCTAGGATATATTCTCAGGGTTAGAAATGAGGCCAAGACGGAACAGAAACAGCACAATGGAAGGCGGTAAGTTTCCGCGGCCGGAAGTGATTAATAGCAGATCCCCTCGGAAAGGTCCCGTCCCACCATTCGTCATTTGGATCGTATCCGGGAGATTCAGCTAATGAAACATTGACGTGAGCCAGGTTGATTCATCCCAGTCCAGAATACAGAATACAAACCTCTGTCACTGGGATTTCAATGGCTGTTCCGTTGAGTTTTGCCGGAAGATCCTTGAGGTTAATTCTGCCCACTTTGTTGTTGTGGTTGATGTCACTCATTCCCAAAGCACCGCCATCGTTGCTGGCGAACGTTACGGAATCGAGCTTCGGGTCATATATCGGGGCTTCATGAGCAAAAGCAAAAGTTGCATTGGACGCGATCTTCAACGATTAGATTATGATAAAGTTAGGAGAGGATCCGCACTCGCGTAATGCTCGGTGACTGGCCCAGGATTTGCAAGAAGGACGTGTCGAATATCTGGAAAAAGGGAGGTTCCGTCCCATTGGGGTTAAATCCAGAATCAAACGAGTCGTTGCGGAAGTTGCCGTTAGGGCCCATGACCGCGAAAGAACTAGGCTCCACGAGCTGGATGGTTTTTACTCAACCAGATGTTAGACAGGCGGCCGAGAGTTGCATACAACTGATTGCGGGGGTAAAGCGAGGGCGTCCCTGGCCCAAGTAGGGGTCTTCGCCACAGAAAAGACAATATATGCCAGGGCACACACAGAAACGGAGATAAGGGTTGGAAACATGCTTTTGGATGGGTGAGGTTGTCGAACAAGCGAGGTGTCTTTCGTGTCTTTCTCCATCCTTTAAGGGCAAGCAATGAGCTTCCGAGAGAGGTCACATTACAGCGTCAGAACCTTGAAGAAAAAAAAATGACGTTCAAAAGAACGCCTGTGCACTGCGTGTGAGCTCAGTGTGTGCCAATTGTTATTTATAAGCCGCCTAGCTATGTGGCCCGCGGACTGCTCGTTACCGCTCGAGTTAGAAGGTCGCACCCCTTGCTGATGGCCGAATCTTTGAGCTACAGTAGCTCCAAGATTTATGGGATTCTCGTGGCCTGCAGTGTTCTGTTCCGAATATCAACGGTCCAGACAAAATTTCCTATTCCGGTATATCCCATTGAAAACTTCGCACAGGACCATCATGTGCTCTCCACAAGCTCTCCACTACCTGAGACTCTGACTGGCCAACTGGTTGCACCGGTTCAATTCATTCACTGACACTAGAGAGTATTCTGGAGCCTTGTTTTTTTCTGACGGAAGGTCGGAAACCCCGCGGCCGTGGAACGTGCAGATTATCAGATGCAGACCTCCTTCGATTGTCGGCACTTTTTAAACTCGCCCAGGGCAATCCAGAGATACTTCGGTGCAAATGAATTGGGCATTGAGATGGGGTGATCCACTTCCCGATCCATTCTGGGGAGCCTTTGTCCGAAGCCATAAGCCAGGCGAGAACTCCCGAATACCATTTAAACCTGATAGTCAATTCTTGGCGGATCTCTGACCTGCCCTTCATTCGTCGTTGGCTGCCACTGCTTTCCGACCGCCCAAAATGGCCGGTCGAGCGCTGAATTTTCCTCCCATCGAAGGAGTTCGCTGGCTCAATGTCGCCATTCTCGTTCTTACCCCGCTTACCGCTCTGTATGGTGTCTTCTTCGTCCGGTTGGATTGGAGAACGATCATGTTTGCGGTCGCATATTATTTGTTCTCTATGATTGGTAATTCATCAAGTGCTCTGAGGCACAGTGCTCAAACATACGGTTCACAGGCATCACAGCAGGTAAAGAGCTCTTCATCGATAAGAAACACTGACCGTAAATTCAACAGGCTTCCACCGTTTATGGTTGTATATCTTGGTTACCTTACTGTGCTCTAACTCGTTCTGCTCAGGTCACACCGTTCTTACAATGCATCCTTACCCCTTCAGATCTTCTTACTGCTCGGAGGGACTAGTTCAGTGCAAGGGTCGTGTTACTGGTGGGCGCGCGGACACCGCTCGCATCACAGATGGTGTGCTGAAGTTTCGATCTACATTAGTCTCAATTAACAAACGACTAGGACCGACACGGACAAAGACCCATACAACTCATCGGTTAGCCACCTCTTCTAATCTTACCCGAGCGCGGCCAGTTAACCTCCGTGAAGCGCGGACTGTGAGCTGCTTGGTAGTCATGTGATCTGCATTGACGATGCTCCCAAAGCGTATGGACACACATTGGCTGGATTCTTTTCAAGTCCAAGCTCCGTTCTGGGACGGTCGATATCTCGGACCTCAAAAGAGATCCACTGATACAATGGACTCATCGCCACTATTTCCCTCTTGCGGCTCTTTTCGGCTACGTCTTACCTACGCTGATCCCCGCAGTATGGGACGATCCCTGGGTGAGTGCTTGAATTGCAATCGTTCTGGTTCGAGTGTTCATCGTGGGGCTAGGGTGGTTTTTGTTTTTCCGCAGCGCTGAGGTTGACCATTGCCCACCATGTCAGTGTGCCCCCAGCTGTACGTTGTTTTTGAAAAGACCCACACGATGCAGTGCACGTTTGCTATTAATTCTGTCGCTCACTATCTGGGCTCCACGTCAGTATGCTCGTTCTCGGCCAAACTGTGCTGATAATTTTCAAGACCGTATGACGATACCCTCAGCCCTCGCGACCATTTTCTCTCTGGTGAGCAGCAGTTGGAAGAAGTTCGCATGAATCATCTCAGTTCTCTTCTCAGCGATCTTGACAATGGGGGAAGGTTACCACAATTTTCACCATCAGTTTCCCATGGACTATCGGAACGCCTATCTGTGGTGGCAGGTGCGTGCCTATCTAGACACGCCGAACAGTGATTTTGAAAAATCCAACATTCCACTCAGTATGACCCCACCAAGTGGTTCATCGCTGTGTGTAAACATCTTGGGCTGGCGAGCAATCTCCGCGTGTTTCCGAGCAATGAAATTGCAAAGGGCGCGCTCACGATGAAGCTCAAGCATCTGAAACAGGTCCAAGAGTCCCTTGTATGGCCTCCTGCTGCAGAGGATTTGCCGATGGTCACTTGGGAAAGCTGTAAGTCGACCTGTCGCTGATTTCGACGCCACTCGAGTTTTGTGCAGTTCAGGAGGAATCTGAGCAACGTCCTTTGATCCTTGTCTCGGGCTTCATTCACGATCTCTCCGATTTCCTGGATGAACATCCTGGAGGAGCTGATCACCTACTGGCTCACTCCGGAAAAGATACGACTGCGGCATTTTTCGGGGGCGTGTATCGACATTCGAATGCCGCTCACAATGTGAGCCTACATATCTCTTCACTCTCATCCTCAGGCCTGACACATAACAAGCTGATGTCCATGATGCGTGTGGGAGTCCTGGTGGGTGGTGGATGTCCTCCCAGTCAAGCCGTTCCCCCCTCTCAGGTCCTTTATGTTGCACGCCACCAAGACTCGGGTGAGGACGTTCTCAAGTAGCGTCCGGATCGAACCCGGACAACACCTATGCACTAGAATGACTGAACTTGAGTACTTTGACCATGTAGATTTATACGACCGGAATGGTCCTTTTCGAATCCTTCCGCGCCGCGAACTCCTTTTCAGACTCCGAGAGTTCTCTGTATCGTCTCCAGCCGAGGGATGAATCTCTCATCCGGAAGGTGCTAAATTGATTCTGGAGATAATACTGAGATAATCCCGCGCAGATAATTACGGCTTTCTTCTGCTAAGCTTGGTCTTACGGCGTCCTTAACAAGCATCTCCATTTGGTTTATGATCGGCGTCCGCGGGCGCACAACCTGAGACAGGGATTTTTGCGCACCTTTCTATCTGGGTTTCTGTGCTTTAACGACTTGTTTCTTTGCGGCACAGCGCAAGATACCTTCAGCTCTCCGTAATGTTATTTTCTCCCAGGCGCTGTAGTGATCCACCTATGACCGCGGACATTATGAGCCTCAGCTCTGTATTCCACTAATGTTGGGGAATGACTTGCCCAAGCTCATCCGGATGCATCATTATTACCGCAAACCCGACAATCTGGCCTAATGACAGTTGATGTACTCGTGGGCACCCCGAGCTGGTTTATAAGTCTCGCCGTCTAGGTCTTAATTCCGAATTCCCTCCTCATGTCCGACTTGACTCTCAGTGGGCCGACATTATTCCCTCCTCCGGACGACTTGACTGTTCCGCAGTTCCTCTTGGACAGTCTCCGCAACCATGTCACACGTCCTCAACGCTTGGTCGGTACTCCCTGTCTTATAGATGATGAGACTGGGCAGAGAGTGTACCTTCACGAGGTAGGGCTTTCCAGTTTCATGGTCAACCTCGCGGATCCACACTATTTTCCCCAGTTGCGAGCTCGTACGCAAAGTATTGCCACCGCCATCAGTTTCCATTGGAAAATAGGTAGACCGACATCCTTACATAGAGCACTACTCACCCACGTTGAACAGGCCAAGGCGAGATAGGTTATATCCCGTTATACTTGATTTATTCCACGCTGAGCGCTGATACACCATGCCGATAGCGACAATAATCAGCCCTAATCATATTGGTAAGGCGCCCACACCCTCTCGCAAGTGCAATTAGACTCATACATATCCCCTCTTGGCCCAGACTATGCCCCGTGCGTATGGGCTGTACACCGACTCGGTGGAATTGTTGCGTATGCGTCGGTGATCCGAATGCATTTGGCCAGAATCTGAATACTATTTTTGTGCAGGACCTTAGGACCGATGCTGACCGCGGACGAACTTGGTGTGTTAAGGGACTGCCCTTGGACAACACTGACGATTTAGCAGCACATCAATTCCGTATTGCCATGCCTGCGATAATATTCGTACACAACGATTGTCTTGCTTCGGTTCTGCCAGCGGCCAGTCTTGTCGGCATCCCCTCCGATCGCATCATCTTGATCGCGGCATCCAATACCGGCCCTACCGGTCCAAATGGTTTCAAAACCCTTGCCGCTCTTACACATGAAGCAAATTCCTTGCCTCGGTTCAGTGAGCTAATATTAGCGCCGGGCGAAGCGAAAAACACAATCGCCTTCCTTGCTCCTTCTTCGGGTACGACGGGAACTCAGAAGGTGTTTTTTTTCCCGTGCTTCCCGGTCGAACTCTGTCTTAGTCTTACTCCTAGGTTGTGGCGATATCTCATTACAATGTCATAAGCATCGTGATTCAAATGGCGACTTTCAATCGCATGAATGAAGCGTACGCACCCCTGGCGGAACGTAGGTTCAGGCCAGGAGACACATGTTACGGTTGTACGCTCAGCTTTCTGTTGGTTTCCACCCCATGCTAATCATCTTGTCAGTTCTTCCCATGTACCATATATACGGCTTGGTGTACAATGTACGTCGTCAAGAATATCCTCTCGAGTGTCAAGTCTTCAATATAATCGTATCGTCCAGCTTCATTTCATGATCTACGCAGGAGTAAGTGTCGATCAAACGGCCTTGGTTGTCTACTGACAAGTCCAGCTGACCTTGGTGCTGGCGCCCAAGTTCAATTTTGAGCACTTTTTGGCGAGCATTCAAAGACATCGCATCAGCCATTTGACGTGAGTCCTCCCTTGAGTCTCTGCGGCACGGATGCCATTACGTGCTTCATAGTCTTGTACCGCCTCAAGTTGTACTCCTCTGCAAGGTTCAGAATGCATGATTGAGCCTTTCAACTCCAGCGGCTAAGCCTTTTTCTTAGCAACCGATAGTCAAGCACTACGATCTGTCCAGTGTCCGATACTGCATTGTCGCTGCAGCACCGCTCAGCGCGACTCTCACGCAAGAGCTTCTCAACCTTCTGCCTAACGTCCATCTTGGTCAAGGCTACGGTATGATTCTGATCAAATATACATAGCCTGCGCAACCGACATTAGTTCAAAGGGCTTACCGAAACTTGCGGGGCGGTCTCAATGGTCGGCTTACAAGTTCACTCTCCCTGAGCCACGTACTGAGACCGGATAGTTTCCGCTGTCTCAAAAAGTCGGGACGTTGGGTAGTGGGGGACAGCTGTTACCGGGAACTTCCGTCAAAGTGGTCAAACCGGACGGCACTCTCGCCAAGGATTCGGAAGTGGGGGAGCTGTATGTCAAGGGTGGTCAAGTTGCGCTTGGATATTACGGAAATGATCAAGCGTGCGTACCTTGGTCCACCAGAGGGAAAGACATCTGATTATCTTACCAGAACGCGAGAAACCTTTTTCGACGGGTTTGTAGGCAACTTTTTCAAATCCAATAGGGACTGAACTCGTCTGGAGATGGCTCAAGACCGGGGATCAAGTCTACTTCAAAGACGGAGACATCTTCATCGTTGAACGTATCAAGGTAGGAATTTCCAATCATCTCCTGTATTTCTATACTTACTTGGCTTTGTAAAATCCACAGGAACTAATCAAAGTGGTCTACGCCCCCGTCTTGCTCCGCCGGGCTGACAATCTAACAGGTCAAAGGCCTTCAAGTCGCGCCCGCTGAACTAGAAGGTGCGGTGAAGCTATACCGCAGAAGTTACTTCCTCTAAAACGACACAAGGCCATCTGCTCACCCATCCCAGCGTCGGAGACGTGGCGGTGATTGGTGTCCCCGACGAATATTCAGGAGAACTCCCAATGGCTTTCGTTGTTCTCACAGCGGAGGCCTCAGCAGCCGTGAAGAAGGACCCGGTTCTCGCAACTGAGATTCGCTCAAACATCTTCAAGGTACACAGGTCTCGTCTGTCTCCTCGAAATTGACCATTCTGATGTCCACCAAGCACGTCTCGGACGTCAAGTCGAAGCACAAATGGCTTACCGGCGGGATCCAATTCATACCGGCTATTCCGCGCAACCCCAGCGGGAAGATCCTACGCCGCTTACTGCGAAGCCAGATTGGCGATAATAGCAGGAAGAACGTCCTCCCTGCGCGCATGTAATTTAAGATGGTGTCGATATCATTGTACTATATTGTCCGGGCTTGCAATTCATGCGATCAGTCAATCTTTGCGCTCACGATCACTCGCGAGACCAACAACTCGTCGACTTTCGCGCAGAAGGGCCTCAACCTCATCTACTAGCAAACGTCCCTTAACAGCCTTCTCCGTTTTGTGTGAAAGAATGGTCGCAGTTCTTTCGTGCGCGCTTTGCATGCTGTTTCGATAGGAATCTGCCCACGTAGCTGTGAGACTAGCTTTTCTCTACGGATGAATTATGCAGTCAAAATCACCGATTGAGTCCGTGCTTGCGGCTACTGGTGGCGGCAGTCGCTGGCCATGGGCCATAAGGTTATACCTCCGATGAGCTGACAGATACATAGGAGTGTTGAGCATGCGGCGACTTCTGGAGGCGACGATTGAAAGGCATACATCGCTTGATTACATGCTCGACCCCGTCGAGGATCGCGCGAACGGTCTGTAGAACAAATATGTATGTTAGTCGGGCGGGGACACGTCGAATAGTCTGTACATTCAACGCACAACATTCCCATACATCTGGCAAGTTCTCGCCACCAAATCTGTGAATGATTTCTCTTCGGCTGGCTTTGGAGACCTAGCGCGAACGATCGCCACTCTGGAGGCATCGACGTGACCTTTCGACAGTCGGGACTCTTCCTGGAGGGAATGTCGCAACGCAGGCGACGTAATCTGTGTGAAGTCGAGAATCTACATACCGAAGAATGAGCTATGGAGAGTGAGACGTGAATTGCACTTTACGGATGCTACATAGCCGTCGCAGAGATGTCTAAGCATGCTTGAACGATCAGCCAAGCTTTGCAATTCGCGCTCTTTCTCATTCTAGAAACTGTGAAGTGGAGGGAGGGGAATTTTCGCAAGACACGCACATTCGATTGCAGTTTGGCCTCAAGATCATGGATATCGACAGGTCGACTTCGTGAACGGGGCGATAACTTTCTATGCGCGGCGGCTCGAGCATATGAAATACACCGTTCCCTGCCAGAAATTCAGCATGGAACTCTTCTGAAACTTGGCGGCATATGCACATCACCCGTTGAGCATCTGCGGAGTCGAACGAACGAGCGATGATTCCTCGCAAACGAAGCAGCATCTCATCTTCAGAGGGACGGTCAAGGAGTCGAGATGGTACAACGCTACACCTGTGAAGGGTCTGAAATCCATTCGTTCAGCGCAATTGTAAATCGATGGATTAATTTCCCGCACAGCCAAACAATCCTTGACGTTCGAAACCCTGTTCGACGGGGCATCCAGAGATTCACCGTGAGCCTCGATTCGTAGCGGAACATGAGTCACGGGATTTTCAGACCGATGCGCCGTCTTCCTGAAAACAAAGTTATTGTCAGCACTCGGAGAAGGTGACCAGACCACGTACTTCAAATCGTCCATCTTCTTCGTCAACGCCTTGATCCTTTCCATCCTCACCGTCTGCTTCGCCTCGAGCATCTCAAGCAAGATCAACAGCCTCTTCTTGTGCGCTAATTGTCTACGAAGGGTGTCCATGTGTGCCTCTGCAGCCATCACGCAGTCGATAAGTGAGTGCTATCTGGACAGACGAAAATCGACCAGACGCACGACTTGTCTGGACCTTGATCTGTTGGTCATCTAGCTGAGAAGCATACACTTCAGACGATTTCCTAGCACCAGAAAGCCGTGCCACCGCTTTGTCTGCGTCCGTACGAGCCGTGCTCGGTTGCTTGAGATTCGACTTGGCCTGCTTCTCCTGCGAACTTCGAAATTCCTCGCGATGAGATCTTCATGTTCCAGTAAAAGTCTACACACGAAAACAGTTGCGCTCTTGCAGCGGCAGAAGCCTGCCGCCCAACGATATGGTCGCCAAGAAACTCGAGCGCGTCTGCGAGAGGGCCTTTATAGAGCCGTGTGAATTCCTCCAACGTCACTGGTGCTCCGATGGATGAAAGAGAAGAGTATGAAGACAGCAACTTGGATCCCGTCGATGCGCCCTTCTGGGTGGACATGGTGGCGCGTGTTGACAAGAGTTGGACCGTCACGTGGGCGTATCTGAGCCACTATGTACATTCATGCTGGTATCTATATACAGTCCGTATAAAAAGCGTCCCCGCCGGAGAAAGCGAAAAAGAAACAAAACAAGGCAAGAAAAATAAAAGTGTCCGGGCGGGAACACAATATTAATAAGCAGAGTCGTAAGTGAAACGAAGAGCGTAACGAGGTGATGAGGAGAAATGTCCAGACGATGAGGAGAAGACCGTCTAATCTGTAGGAAAGAATCAGCAGCGAAAATGGAACTAGGGGGGGCACGTACCGAGTCAAAGGAGGAACAAAGAAATTAGAGGAAATTGACGTGTCCCCGTCGCGCGGGAGTGCTGGCGGCCTTGGAGAAAGCGTTGGCGACGGCCGGGTTCTTGGAGCAACTGCACGCCTCTAGGTCGCTCGTAAGGCTGCTCAGCGCCGGGCCCAGGCTGTTGAGAGTTGAAGCAAGGGAAAGCGCAGCGGGGGAACTAGCGCAGGAGGAGCTCGCCAATCCGAGAGCGCTGAGACTGTCTTGAACCAAGGGATTCAAACCCGCCAAAAGACCGTTCAGATCCAGTCCGTCCGTCAGGCTGTCCAAGCTGCTGTCAACACTTGATTCGCCCGTTGCACCACCCAACCCCAGCCCATTCAACAACGAGCTCACACTCCCACCGCCAAGCAAGTTACCGAGACCGAGTTGGCGCTCGCCGAGTTGGATAAGGCCGCCGAGGCCGAGGTAATCGTCGAGGCTGTTGACGAGGGCATAGGTGCTGGCGAGCAGGTCATCGTCACCGCTGCAAGCGTCGCACGACGTGACATTGCTGCCGTCAGAGCTTGCTTGACCACAAAGAGCGACGACGAGGGAAATGTCTAACAACACGGAGGAAGGGACGCCGGGATCGGAGGAAGTTTGGGAGGACGTGGGTCCAGAGGGAGCAGTCGCCGTGGCCGAAGAAAAAGGCGCGCTCGGAGGAGTAGAGGATGCCGAGCTGGTTGAGGATGTAGAGCAGCCAGTGAAACCTGGACCGAGCCCCAAACTGTTAATGAGGTCTTGGGTAGTTGAGGTGAGGCTCCCCAGTGCGCAGAGAAGGCTGGAGTCGACGACAAGATTGCCCAGACCGCAAAGAAGGGAGTCAAGATCGGTGTCGAGGGTGCATGAGGATGAAGGCGGACCCGGGACGGTAGGAGCGCCGCTGGAGCTTGAGCCAGTGCCGCTGGAACCGGTGGACGTGCTGCTGGAGCTGGAACCGGAACCGGAACACAGATCGAGCAAGTCGAGGAGCGCTTGTGTGACACCATCTAGGCTCGAAAGTAGGTCGTCGCCGCATCCACAATCTTTCAAAGCGGCTTGCGCGTTAGCAGTGGAGTTGAGCGCAGAGGCAGCGGAGGAGGGAACCGCCTCCGGGCTAGATGCGACCACGACACGGGTACCCAGGGTAACGAGATCGAGTAGAGGCTGGTACCCTGCAGGAACGGGCGAGGAAGCCGCCTTGTTTGTCGCACTTAAGAGGTTCAACATCGCGGAGGCTGCGGCCGGGCTAAGCATGGGGCTAGAGGCGGAGGCGTCGTTAACAGAGGTAGAAGCGGAGGTGGAAGAGTCATCGTTCGAAAGGTCGAGGTCTAAAAGCGGCGCTGCTCGCGATCCCTTCTGCATCCTCTTACGAGTGATAGTGTACGCGGCCTTGTTATGGGCAAGAGACGGACTTGCACGGTACTGAACGTTGCACTTGCTCTTCTCGCAACTCGCATTGATGGCGTTCGGGATAGCAGCGCAATTGCGACCGGTGGGAAGAAGCGTCGATTTGGGCAAGAAGGGAGGATTGACCATGCAGCCACCGCCTAACGGGCGGTGTAAGTCAGTGGAAGACATGGAAAGCAAGGGACGTACAGCTTTCCAAATCGTTCTGGACGTTGACGCATTCGAAGTCGTTGAGACCGCCGTTTTCCACACCGCAAACCGTGGTTCGACCGCCGCTCAGAGTCTTGCAATACGCTTGGGCCTGCGCCATCGTCGTCATCTTTTGAGCACGTGGTTTGAGAGAGCGAGCGCGGGCGGATGGGCACTGAGCAGACTACACGACACGGGTTAATGACAGGCAGATTATAGACGAGAGAAAGATATATGCACGAAGAAAGGGAACAGCGTACTCACAGACAGGACGCATTGGTCACCGCAGGCAACGTACCCGTCGTCGCACACGTAGTGGCACGGATCGTGGACGTTGCAGGGGGCGCGGTGAGCATGGGGCGGGAGCGGGGTGCACTGGCCCGCGCCAGCCTGGCCGAGCTGGAAAGGACTTGAGCGAGCGTCGAAAGAATCTTCTATAGGCTTACCACTAAGAAGGGTCAACAGACAAACACGTGAAAGAAATGCGAAGACGTACATGCGTTGATGTTGGCGAGGGCATTGTTCTGGAGCGTGACGTTGACCGTGGTTTGGAGGTAGATGTCGAGGTTCTGGGCGAGTTGGAGTGGGTAGGAGAAAGGCGAGAAAAAGAAGACGCGTACGTGGATACAGAGACAAAGGTCGAGGTCGATGCCCAAGAGGTCGTCCAGCAGGTTCACGGCGAGGTTGGGGATGTCGATGCACAAATCAAGGAGGTCCTGGCGGCTGTGAAGGCGGGAATGATGCGTGCGAGTCGGCGAGGTGGGGGAATGGGCTGCAGAGACTTGAGGCAAAAGGATGCCCGCGAGGGATGATATAATGAGAGTGGGCGCGAGACGCATTGTCGCGTGGGGATTTGTTCAAGGGAAGGTGGTGGTTGCTGGAAGAGAGCAAGATGTTTGGAAAACGCGTCGCGTTCGCCTTTTATACCGCCATGACGCGCCAGTCGTCGGAGTTTCAACCTGTCCATATCCGGAATTAGTTCGCCATTTTTGTTAAATTAGGGCTTCTCGTTTTCTTTTACGTCTGCAACAGCCGGAAAATCGAACTGACATGTTCCGAGCGTCAGTCGCCTAGTTTTCGTTCCGACGCCCTTCTTCTGTATCTGAAGGTGAAAAGGGCAGACAATCCGCAATCCATAGAAAACTAGCCGAGTTCGAGTCAAATCGCTGACCCAGCGTTATCGCCTAGACACAACAAGAAATGGTGTTTCCAAGACTTTTCAGTACCTTCACTGCCCAGGACGCTATTTTTTTCCAGTCATTCCTCCAACGTTTCATCATTCCTCGGTCATCCGTGCCAGCCTCTTCTTCAAACTTGACGGGACATTGCGAGAACCAGAGAATGGACATGACCGTTTCAATAAGAATTCAACTTTCGCGTTTCCGAAGTCCCTTTCAACCCGACAGTTCCCGCGTCCGTGGCTGATGCATTCCAGGGACCATTCGCGAATTAAGTTGACCCGCTCCGTGTCAGACTAGAGCCCATCAACGGTGACCGTCTATTCGGGCGCGTAGTAACGGCCAAGTCAGCCTAAAGATTCCACATTCAAACAAGGAGCCGGGAAGCCTGGCATTTATATGCCTTGGCAAATGTCGAGGCCATGAGCACCTCAGATAGAGTAGGAATCCAGAATAAAACGGCCCTATGTAGGCCGTATGACCGTAAGCCGTCCTATTTCTTCTTCTCTAAGTCATATCCCGAGCATCTTGTCTTTCACTAGTCCCAATCTTCCCTAGCTCAGGCGGATATGATGATAAATGATCATGGCGTCTTGTCAGTGCATCCGTCTTCAGCGCCACCCTAGCAGAGAAATTGACTTCAAAAATATCAAGAGAGCAGTCCGCGTGTATAGTTGGATCAGGAGGACGTGAAAATTGAGTGCGGTCGGATGGGGTACTGCCGGAAGAGTTGTCCAGAGTTGTCCTCGTGCGGATTTTTGCCACCGAAGGAGAAAAATGCAATCCTGGATTTCTTGATCTAAGAACTGTATGGGTTGACTATGGCAAGACAGTTTAGAGGGTTCGAGCAGTCAAGGAGCTGGTCACCAGTGGTCAAAGCGAAAAATGTGAAACCAAATAGCATTCAACATCCAGTGTCCTTCATTCGAACTACTGATGACTTCCTTTGAGCCATCTTCCCTGCCTGTGGACCAGCTCGAGTCTCTGAGATTCAAAGCTAACCAAATAATTGAATCAATATATGCGCTGCAACGCACAATAGAAGCTGGAAACCAGAACTACATGCCCGCCTGGCCAGACATTCTCTCGAAATATAACATCCTTCTTTCGCAGACCCAAAACTTCTCCACTGCCCTCGTCGCTCCTGTGCAACCAGCCTCAATCACATTTGACGCCAACGGCGTTCCGCAGATCTCCCGCCCCACCGGCGCGAACCCCTACGAGGCCCTCGCGCTGCATCCTTCTGTCGGGATGACAGACACCCAGCTCGACAACGAGGTCATACCGCTCCTACGGAACCAACAGACGACGGACGTTCTGCGAATGGAGAACGACACGGTGCGGAGGCTCGCAGAGCACATGGCCACGCGCGGCGCGCTGGGGGTGATGGGCGCGGTTCTGCCGCCGCCGCCGACGGCGGGCGCGGTGCCGCGCAAGCCGGAGCATGAGGACGTTTTGAGAGAGTGCGACGCCATACGCGCGGCGCATGACCAGCGCGTCGAGCGCGCGGTGCGTGCGGTCGCGATGCTGCGGGATAAGTTTGAG